>JANRGW010029354.1:0-24290 GCA_024733675.1 Psilopsiagon aymara
CCCTCCAAAAAAAAGAAATAAATTCTGGTTTCTGAAAGCCAAAGCTTACTCAGAGAAATGGTTGGGATTGATCGATTTCCCAATTCCAAAAGTATATTTTTCCAAATACCTTTTGGAATTTTAAAACAGGTCTCTGACTTCTTTCAGTGCACACTTAGAAATGCAACCCTAGGGTAACAGAAATGTTTTGAGGCAAGAGCAGAGCAGTCGGCAATGACAGGAGTGAAATACTTCAATTGTGCCAAACCAGTCTTGAAGGATTATTATTCCTGTTCTAGCCCGATCTGGAATAGACATTTTGTTTGTTTTCTTCTTTCTTCTTTTCCCTTTTTCCTTTTTGTTTTTTTCCTGTCTTAAAAAATGTGCACAGCCTGGGAAAATAGCTCTGGGACAGGCTCCTCTTCTGCCAGCATCCCATCTTCTGTGTGGGGACTGCATGGATATGCTACCAGTGGGAAACCACAAGGGGTAAAGTATCAAGGTACAAGGCCAAAGAGTGACCTTGGGAGACTGGAGTTCACCATACCCTAATGATGGGGAGATTGGGAAGCTTGGGAAAGCTGAGGCAGGGATAAAGAACACAGACATTAAACCAAGTGCATCTTCTTCTGAGTGGCCCACCACTAGGTTGAACCTTAATGACTTGCAAATAGGTATAAACCACTTGTGTGAGGTGTCTGAGGAAAATCACTCTCAAATGTCCATCACCCAGAACTGGGAACTCAATGGCCTCTTATATCCCTATTTTCCTTGAACTTTTTGCTTCTAAATTCAGCATCTGTTGGTCTTTTGCTTTGCTTTTAGGTTTCCCTGAGCTCATCTCCCATAATATCTGGACCTGCAGATCCTGAGACAGGCTCCACCAAGGATGGAAACAATTTAAGGGAGGCTGCAGAACAAAAAGGAGGGAAATGAGGGGAAGATATTGCCTGATGGTGTGAGCATTCTGGAAATACCAGTATCAGGTGATAGTAGTAGAAAGGGAAGGTTGAAACATGGAGAGCACAAAGACAAAAATCTGAGGATGAAAGAGAATGGCAACTGCTGGTAGTGTGGCTTTGATGAAGAAAGGATATACACAGCTGCCAAGGGTATTTTTGTCACCTTTGTGCGTGAAAAATCATGTGAATTATTTAATGAGAAGATTTACATATTTTCAAATAATTTTCAGTTTCCCCTTCCACTGCTTCTCATATTTTTGCTGTTTCTGGAAGCTGATGTTAATCTTGAAGCTCTTTTAGTGTTAGATTTTATAAGAGATGCTTTCTGAGACACTGTTGCTTCTTCCAGGAGCACATCAGGAGCAGGAAACACCCAGTAAGGAGATGAGATTTCTCTTAGGACCCACACCAGGGTCCTATTTCCTAGGAAATACACCATCTTTTGCAAACTCCATGCTCCTTTCCACTTGGGTTGGTAGGAAGCTGAAGGTGAGCTTGCAACGGCACAAGGACCAGAGGTGCTGGGGAGAGGTCAGGAGGCTCTACACTCTGCAAAGTGGCAAGCAAAAAAGGAAAAAGTAAAGCAAAAAAGTAAACTGAGCTGTATTAGCAAAGGCCGGGGACGTTCATCTATAAAATATTTTGGGGGGGGGTAAGCACAGCGAGGGAAGGATAGCTATTTCAGCCAAAGGACAGTGCTGGCATGAGAACAAATGTATATGAAATGGACATGAATAAACTGGAAATAGGTTGGTGGCTTTGAACTATTAGAGCAATTGGGTTTGGAGCACCCACCCAGTAGGAGCCAGGAGAGCAGAAATCCAAATAGCTTTTAAGAAAGAGCAGACTCCAGCTCTGAAAGGGTGTTGTGATGTGCTGCTGCAACAGCAGGGGTTGGATTTGGCAAGCCTGGAAGTTCCTGCCAGCCCCGGGTTTTTGTGTTTCAAGCATTTGGGGTGTTTGACTTCTTTTTTTCTGTAGATAAATATGGCTTTGTGAGCAAAAACAAATAAACTGCTGCTGGAAAAAATTATTTGAGCACTTTTCAAGATATTTTAAGACAAAAAGAGTTGAAAACATAAATTGAAAAGCCAGATCTCACCTCCCTGTCATCGCTGTGACAGCCTGGGTTGTCCTTTCCAGATGGAGGAAGCTGAGAAATTAGGCTGTACTGAAATACCACCAATCTGTGGACTTAAAAGGGGCATGGAGACAGGGAATCTTGCAGGCAATGCCCGATGAGTTGCAGAGGGATCACCCCATCTGAAGCAGGAAAAGTGTCCTACCAGGGATTGATGGTGGAAAGGATTTGGTTTATTTTCTGTACCAAATTCCTTTCACCAGTGTCTTGAGAGCCTTCTTAGTAAAGGCTTTGTCTGGTTCCTGTCCCAAACCAGTATCAGATCTCCTTCCTGTCCTGCCCCAGCCCATGTTTTTATTTGCTAGTTCCCACTAAGGTGTGGCCCAGGTCAGCTGTGAGCACAAGCTGACTTTTGCACAGGGATGTGGAGGTATCCCTCACATTCCCACCATGGCCAACAGTAAAGTCTAAGGAAGATATAGAGCAGACAACTCTCACAGACACCCCAACGCAATACTGGCATCCTTGTGTCAAACACAATGCATCCATACACACAGACATCCCAAAGCAATACTGGCATTCTTGTGGCAAATACAATAAATCCATACACACTCCCATTTCATATAACTTATTCTTGGACCCATGTAAAGGTTTCATATTAACAACATCCTGCAGTTTGTGAATGAACAGGCCTGTGCACCAGCATATGCTCGGGGCCACCCAACTGGAAAACAGCTTGGCAGAAAAGCCTTTGGGGTCCTAATCAGTACCAATTGGCCATAACTCAGCAATGTCCCTTGCCATTAAGGAAGTCAATGGTGTCATGGGCTGCATTAGGCAAATGCCAGCAGGTCAAGGGAGCTGATCCTTCTCCTCTACTCAGCGCTGGTGAGTTTACAGCTGGAGCGTTGTGTCCAGCTGTGGGGTCCCCAGTATTTGAGAGACACGGACACACTGAATAGCATCCAGTGAAGGAACACAGGGATAACGAAGGGACTACAGTGCTTCTTATGTGGAAAGACTGAGACAGCTGGCGCAGTTCAGCCTGGAGAAGATTGTGAGAGAATCTCAGTGTACATAAACATGTGAAGGGAGGGTGTAAATAGAATGTAACCAGGCTCTTTCCACTGGTGCCCAGTGACAGGAGCAGAGGCAACAGACACAAACTTGCCCTCTGAACATCTCTTACTGTGAGGATGGCCAAGCAGTGGAACAGGTTGCCACGAGAGGAGTCCCCATCCTTTGAGATAATCAAAAGCCATCTAGACACAGTCCTGGGCAGCCTGCTGTAGCTGGTCCTGCTTGGGCAGAGGGTTTGGACAAGGTGACCTCCAGAGGGCCTTGCCAGCCTGACCAAGCCTGTGATTCTCTGTGAGGCGTCCCACAGGCAAATGATATGCTGTTTAAAACTATCTACTTTTTTTCCAGCCTGCCACGTGCAGCTTTTATGTGATACCTTCTTTCGTTTTAAGAAACAGAAGACAACTGGCTACTCTCCATGCCTTCCTTCTACCTCACAACCTTGCAGACCTTTCTCGCAGCTTGGTTAAGAGTTTGCCAAATTTTAGTCTTAGGTTATTTGGATGTTCTTCACATAACTGCAGTTCCAGTGCTTCACTTCTGGTTTTGCCTTCCTCCAAAACTTTATCAAAGTTACTCACATGGGGAAAGCATCATGGCACAAGGAATTCCCAGGCCACAAGAAGATGTGAGGAATTTATAGGCCCCAGACATAGATAGAAGATGAATTTGAGATTGTAGACATCAGGAGCTGATGGACCAACAGACAGCTTTGAAATGTTGGATCTACTTGGTTCCACCACCCTCATAGAGGAACTCCACATGGACCTCCTAAACTAATGTTAAAGCTGTATCTCCTCATCCCTGCAAGATGGCCAAACCCCATTAAACTGCCTGTCCCACTACAGCTGTCCAAATTCACCTCTAATAAACTCTGTGCACGTTGTAATTTGAGTTCAACAGCCCCTCCTCATGGTAAGAGGGCTGAAATCTGTTACTAAGGTTTCCTACATGCCTCCTACTATCCTTCCACTGGTGAAACTCTCTTTGTTTAGACCCATGAGTTCCTGGCATGTGAATGGAGAAACAGCAATTGCCAGGAGTGCTGAAACATTGTAAATTCACTCTTTGTTGCTGGGCAGCATTGTAATTTCAGGGAACTCAGAGGACCCCTTTGATAATTGAGTGTTTTTGCTCCAGTCAGTCAAGGATGTTTATATAGAAGACAAGAAGTCACTATAGGAAACATCAGGATGAGAAGTCACAGGGAGGGTACAAGACAGAGTGCAAGCTGCTCACAAACTGACAGCAAATTTCAATTCAGAAACAGTGTTTTATAAAATCAACCTTCCTTTACATGTTATTGAGAGCTGCTTGGTAAGACAAAAACAAAACAAACAAAACACAAAACAGAGGACACACAAGAAAATTAGTGATTCTGTTGTTTCCCTCAGAAAATGCTTTCTGGTTCATGGAGATATGGGAAAGGAATTATGAGGCTGACAAAGACGACTAGGAGCTCCTTGCTTCTAACAAAGCACAGGGTGAAGCCACTGCTCCTCAAATCATCTTATGGTTAGAGCAACCCATAGTGTGAGAGCCTAGAAGGGTGGCTTTGAGACAGGGTAGTGTCTCACCACCCATGCTCACCATCCAGAGACTGCTTCTGCTTTAGTCTATGGGAGCAGAGGGAAGTAGGACATGTGCCTGGGAATAGGATGTGTGCCCACACATCAGGCTGTACCACTTGTCCTTCCTCATTAATACCAGCCCTGTTTCCTTGCACTTCTCTTGCAGCTCTGACCCCTGATATTCCTTCTTCTAACCCCAGCTTCTGAAAATGCTCCTTAGGGGTGGTTTCCCATCAGTCCCAATCCGGGACCAGTCCAACCCAAGTTTGCAGGTGAATGTCTTTTCAGTATTCAACAAGCTTCATTCTCTGGCTCTTGGTGGCAATTTTATCTTTCTCTGGGGACACAAAACAAGGAGAGATGGTGTTGCTGTAAAGAGATGCTAATGGTGTCTCGTGCTGTGGGGGTCTCCTGAAGAAATCACACAGCTCTTTGTTGCGGGATGCAAAGTCTTATCCTCAGCTCTTTGTTTCTCCTCCGACTTCTGTAAGACACTACTTGGAAAGGAAGAGAGAGCAGAATTTTTTAAGATGTTGAAGGGCAAGGGAAGGGCAGTGATTAATATTGCACCACAGAGGTTGCTACAAGTGTTTTGAACTGGGTCTGCCTTTTTATTGCATGTGTGCAGTGCCAAGCTGGCGTAAATAGGGATCTGCTCTCATCTCACATCGTTGGGGTGACTACTTTCTCTACCATTACGATTTCTGCTTTTTCTGGCTTGCCAAAAGCTCCAAATAGATCGGATGGGCTTCTGAATGTCTGGGAGGCTCTGGCCTCTTCTGAAGGGACATGTGGAGGGACATTTTGTCTATGGTGATCAAGGTGCATGCCACATACTAGTGGTGTCCCCACTATGCCCCATGGACTGGCAGCTTTGGTGCCTGAGGAGGATTTCAAAGAATTAACTTCCATCCAGTTACTCTCAGCAGCTCCCTTGAATACAGTGACTCAAATCAGGGGCCAGCAGTATTGCAACACAGCAAAGACGGAAGCAAACCATATGCTTCTGCACAAGAATAACAGCATCATTAAAATCCTGAACCAAGAACTCAAAGGAGCATTTGAAGTGTACGTAGCAGCGGGTCCTGAATCCTAACTATCAGCTTCTCTTCCCCTTGAATCTTTTGCATGGGCTGAATGTGAAAGCAAAATGTATACTCAATCACAGCAACACTCTTCCTCCTCAAGTGACTCTCCAGGCATATGCCCTCCTCAGAAGTGTGCAGTAGTCTGTGACGGCAGAGAAACAGAGGAGAGCAGGTGAAATAACAGAGAGAGAAAGAGTATGGGAGAGAGAGAAAGAGACAGGCCCTGGTCACTGCTTAAACTTTGCTTATTTACAGCAGCAGCATACATATGAAGATCTATAGCACTTACACCCAAATAAATCCTCCCCTGGAGACAAGTGGCAGATTTTCCCCTCCATTATTTACAGCCACTTCTCAGTGAAAACTGCAAGCTGTAAAATGCCCGTACAGTGTTGGAGAGATTTATAGTCCTTCTGTATTTCACACACTGCCTTGCCCCGCTGTGCTGCCTTTGGGGAGACATGGCAAATGGACTCCAAGGTGTTTGACAAAGATGAAGACTCATTTATTACTTGATGCTTTGGAGAGAAATATATGTAAGCTGCAGCTTACATGGGTGGCAAAGGTTAATCCTCCCCTCTCCTGTCAATTCAGCTTTTTATGAGTGAAGGGAAAGCAATGTCTTGGGGAGAAGAGGAGCAAGGGAGGAGAGCCACTGGGCAGCACCAGTGGCCTGTCACCCTGTGCCCTTGACCAGGGACAGAGGAGATGGGGGACTTCACTCTGCCACCAACCCACACCCTACCAAGCTTGATCTCAGCTTTTTCTTGCACAGATTTTGTCCTACAGGAGGGGGACTGGTGTTTCCACTTCTCTGCAGCAATGGGATTTCCTGAACCCTCCTATTACAGGAAAATTTTGTCTTGCAGGTCAAAAGCATCCATGACAACCATCTCCCTGAAGTCCCAGTGTGATGTACACAATTCTCTTTTGCACAGTGGGGCATAGCAGCACAAGGACTTTTGGAAAAGTGGGCTTCAGAATGTCTTAGCAGATGTTGGGGCCCCACAAATATGTCTCCTGTCCTTCTCTGCTAGCATGGCCAACAGCGCTGCTTCCTCATCTCTAACAGTGATCCCTGTGAATGAGGTTGAGACAGAGAGAGTGCTAGCTGGCTGCTAACACTCTGCCTTCTCTAGATATAGACAAAGATCTTCAATCTCTGGGGCTGTCGATAGAGTACTTTCCAGCAGCACTAAATTCTTGCAAAAACTCGAACATGAAAACATAAAAATAAAAACACGGTGTAAAAAACACACAATAAAGATATAATGCCAAATATATAACTTAACTAAAACGCTGACCCAGCGACTTTGATGTTAATGCATTGTCTCTAACAATGTGGTGTTCCAGATGAATATTAACAGGCTGCAGAGCCCAAGCCCAGCCTTGCTTCAGAGGTTTCTGATTTTACTACCCTGATTTCTGCAGTCAGCCTTCCCCTCCTGGGGCTTATTAGGTCTCCTCCCTTGCCACAATCAACTAAGAGCTGTTTTCACTTTCTCCCCAGTGTTAATTAAAGCTGGGGTATAGTAACCTCCATAAGAATCCTCAGAGGAGGAAGAAGAGGAAAACTGGGCCCAGCATGATAGCAGGGTTCAATCAGTGGAGGGCTGTGTTAACAACAGCCCTATGGATGTGAGAGAGATGAACAGTCAGTGGGGAAGGCAAGGAATAGATGGTACCCAGCTACATTTAGCATGGCTCCTGGGGCCTGCAGGATGTGCAAAAGCTCCTGCTTGCTGCATAAGCTGCCTTGTACCTAATGACAGCAAGAGTCAGCCTCTGCAGAAGCCATCTCTACCTGTTCTATACAGCAAGCAGACATCCCAGAGAGGATCTCTCCTGCTCCAGCCCTCCCATGCTGCTAGCATGAAGCCAGAAGTCACTAACCTGTTTTTCATGGCACCACAAAGAGGAGTTCCTGTGCAGACTTCATGTAGAAGTGCACCTCTGTGCAGCTATTCAATGGCCAAGTACAGCATGAGGGCTGAGTGAAAGTCTGGCATGAAGCAAGGCAGAAGAGGAGTCTCAAGTGGGGACAGTTTCAAACTGTGATGCTTGGAGTCAGAATCTTTGTCTCACATGAAGGATGCAAGGGTGCCCTCTCTACTGGTAGGTCAAGTTTCTGCACCATGGTAACAGTCAAGGGCAGGAACTGTGGCAGAACACAAACTGAAGGGCTTTATCCTGGAGGCTTTCACTGCAGACAATCTAAAGATGCTGTTTCAACTGAAGCTAAGATGGCAGTCCCAGAGGGTGGTGGTCCTGGGTGGCCATGACCCAGCTCACATCTCTTGTTGAGATAGCAATTGCCAATCAGACAGCTGTCTGGGACATCATCCATTCAGGGCGTATAAATCCACACCATGAGCAGCTCCAGCCATGCTCTGTCCTTGGATTTCAACAGGTGGAGTCATATAGAACAAAGAGATCCAAAGTTCTCACTCCTGCAAGGTCATGGTGATGATTCTCTCTTCCAAAGGTAGCATCCCATCTGTGCATGGCTGCTTCATGCTGCAGAAGGCAGGTGCCCCTCTTCTGTCCCTGGCTTAGTCAACATTTACTTCCACACCCAATCTTCTTGCAAACTACATTTTTATTCTCTAACAGAAATCCTAAGACAAGCACCAAGCGAAGTGTTTGCTATGCTCCGTGGCTCCCTGGAGTTACTCCCTTGGCCACTTCATTACAGCTGGAAGGAGGACATGCCCTTCAATTCTCCAGCCTCATACCTATTTCCTGCCTTGGCACAGATGGTAGTGCTGGGCTGAGGCCCACGGTGAGCAGGTGGAGATGTGCTTGCTATCTTTCATCATGTGGCAGAGGAGAAGAACAAGCTGCAGCTGGGACATGTGTTAGTAGCAGTGTGGCCTCTTGACAGCTCCCTGAATTTGAAGGTCCAGCATGGCTGGCCAGTGGGGAGTTGGTTAGCTAAGACAAAGAAAACCCATTCTGAGTTGGCAGAGAACATGTCCCATTTGACCTGCCAGAATAAGAAACTAATCTAAAAGGGACTGAGGAGGAACTTAAAGGTTATGTACAATCTTGATAGTCTGCCCTCTTTTTTTGGCAACTTATTCATCATTGCAAGTTGGTATTTGCTCTTGCTTTAACCCAGCTCTTGGCCTCAAGTGACTCAACCCACAGCAAGCTTCTCTCCCACATTATGACACAATGTGCTTAAAAAGCTGTACAAAACTCTTTTCTTCCTCCAGGCACCCCAGATTGTCCTGTGATACTGCTGCTTGGCATCAAGGGAGATGATGTGGGGTCAGGAACAGGAGAAATGTTTCCCAGCAATGAGTGCTGAGTAGGGAAATTCCTCCAGCAAGTGAATCTGTCTACTCACTGTTGCCAGGCAGTAGGAAAGTCTCCCATTAAGGGTGTGATGTTTTGCCTGCCTGCCCCTCTCACCCAGTCCTGGGTGCTCCCTGCAGCAGCTCCAGAGTTGTGGCCCCGTTCCACCGCCCCGTGGAAGATTAACATCACCTTCTCCCTCTGCTCTCTTATGCTCCCTACTCCCTTCAGAAGTCCCAGAGGAGTACAGTGCTCCATGGAAGGTCCAGGCTTGTCTTCCTGTGCAGTCGTCTGCATTGTCTTACACTGGAAGCATTTCCCAGTTTTAATAAAGGCTTTGAGGGCCCAAGACAGGCAGAAAGAGGAGAAAATGCTAAGAACAGCTAATTTCTTAAACTGCTCTCTGGCACCTTTTGAAACTTACCTCATAGAGCAAATTAAAAATGCTAATAGGTGGCCAATAAAAAAAAAAAAGACCTAAACCCCTTTCTTCTTTGTAATTTCAGTGAGCTGAGTGGCTCTGTGCATCAATTAGTGGAGGGAAATTAGATTGTCTCCATTGGGAAAGACTGGGGTGGAGTAACAAACCCACAGGCTGGCTTCTGAAATGGTTCACTAGCCAGAATGTCTTCAGCAAAGGCACATGGGGCAATGCTGAGCTGTCCCTCTGACTTTTATAACACTTACAGACTTACTACTCTTCATTACCTTTTCTCTCAAGGCAGACTGTAAGTACATACACTCAGAGATGGACACTTGGAGTAAGCAGTGTCCCTTGTTTTTTCAGAAAGCTTAATTTCACTTGTATGCTGCTTTAACAGCAGTAATTAATACAGAATAAGAAGAGGCACATGCAGTCACTACCATTGTGCTGCCTTAAGTTGCCTTTGCAGAAATGTTATCTGTTATGTACCCCTGCTGCTTGCTAGAAGCACTTGTGGCTAGAGTGATCTCAGCTTATGCTAAGCCGGGATCATAGCAGCTTTATGAGTTTAGAGAACAAATGTGCCTTGAAGGCCTTGCAGATCCTTGGGATAAAAGATAGGAAAAACTGCCTTCCCCCTCAACCACCTTCTATCACTACAGGTTTGCGACTGAAAAATAGAGACTCTTTTCTCTCCAGTCAGAGATATGAGTAGCATGCTGCTGCTGGCCAAATAAGCACTGTATTAGTGAAGTCCAGAGTTTTGGAGAAAGGATGCATTTTGATGGATACTGAATGGTTTATCCAAAGCAGGACAGCCACCAGAATAGAAATGGCAATGGATATCAGCTGAAAACTGTGTCACATGTGTACCTGCATAGGGCATCAGTGAATCAGAGGACAGATGGATCTTGGGTCTCCCACTGCCCGGAGACCGCCCAAACATCAGGATGGCCATGGAACATGTGAAAAGGTTTGCTGTCCATTAGGTCTTCCAGGCTGCGCATTGCTAGTGTGTGTTTTCTCCTGGAGCAGAAGGGGAACTATGCTATTTCTATTCAATCACACCAGTTTATTCCCTTCTTGCATCAACGTTTACTCCTTTTTTATTCTGGTCTCCCAGTTGTCTTTTTCTAGAAATATCTAGCAGTGATCTACATCTTGGAGGCCTGGGCCCAAGGCAAGCACTCAGTTAAATATACAGTCCCAGCATATTGATTTTAATGGTCAGCTGGAACACCTGGGAAGTAAAAAAGTCCAGGGAGCCTGAGGAAGGTCATGGACAGCATCACAGTCACACAATTTGGCCCATATCCAGTGGATCTGCACTTAAAAGCTTTCAGTCAACTAAAAGCAGCCTTGGAGCACCAGAAAGGTCTGAATAATAACTCTTGAGCATGGTTAATGAAGCTTCTGAATTTGATGTATTTCAGCCACATCGGGTGTTCTTTCTCCTTCCACCCTCCCAATGCTGCAGCGGAGCAGATGGGAAAGAATAAGAAAATTGTAAGGGGAAGCTTCTACTTTCTCTCTGAAATTGTCTTGGCTTTTGAGTCCCTCGAGGGCTACGTGAGTTTGTCGTATGGCAGGCACGGCCAAATGAACAGTGACACCTTCGTAATTGCACAGTGGAGAGGAGGCTGCTTGGAAAGCTGGACAAGAGGATGGCACATTCCCAGGGGTTGTTGGCCTCCTCTTTCACTGTCACAGAGGGAGCGGGGAGATAAGGCAGCATTAGAGACCCCAGGGGAGCAGCAGTTGGGTTTCAAGCTCAGCTGTCACACACAAGGTGCTTCACAGGGTTTGAAGACTGCTGTGGTCAGGGAGAATCTCTAAGGTGGTGTAAGGCAAGAGAAAATCTGTGTGGTTGGGAAGACAGACTGCTGCTTCTGTGGGGCAGTGTTAGCACAAGGGCCCCAGCTGGGTGCAGGCAAATTCACAGGCGTTAGTCCCCAGGGCACAGCAAAGGAAAAGATGAAGATGGCCCAATTTAGGGGGTTGAATATTTCTTCTCCTCATGTCCAAAAGAGAAGATCAACCTGCCTACATTTGACCGCTCCCCTGCATTCAGTGTAGCACACCAAACACAACCCGAGGGCCAGTGTCCATGGGAGCAGAGCTACCTTCTACTGTTGGAGTGATGCCACAGAGGTTTTCCCCCCTGTTTTTTGCAGCTTTGTAGCAAATATGCTTCAGGCTCACCAGTAGCTCCCTTACATTCACGGATACTTAAGGAAGAAAGAAGAGCAGATCTACAGCTACAGCTATGCCCAGTAGAACAGGTAGAGGAAAAAACAGCATAAGCTTGCAGGACCTTGATGATCTACATGTGGCTGGATGGTGATGGCATTTGCAAGGACTGAGGAGCAGAACTATGTGCAGTCGAATAATTTTTTCTAAGTAGGTGTTTGGAAATCCTGAGAAAATAGTGTCATTATGGTTGTTTTTGAAGATTCACCTTCATTCGTGATGGGACATGGTGCTCTGTTCAGGCTTTGGGAGCTTTGTAGTGGTAAGTGGTATCTAGATACTTGCCTCATTTCAAGTCACTTGCAGACAAGAACTGTCTCAGGAGAGACTGACTTTGATTTTGAGTTTCAGCTTTTCATCTGGCAGTACTCTCCAACCCTACACACCAGTGCAGGTGTCAGAGCCACAAGGCACACAGTGGGCTACAAGCTACATTTTCCCTAGCTTGGCACCTGGCTAGGACAAGCTTCTGTGGTGCTTATCATGTTTGCCCTTTCTTCTGATGGGGATCACTGTCTGAAACTCCTGAGAAGGCTAAGACCGATTCCCCAGTGAGAGATGGTTGAACTGTAAGCTTGGCATAGCTGGGCTATCAGCAACAGCAGCTGAGAACGCAGGCACCAGGGGCCAGGCAGGAGAGGGCCATGCTGCCCTAAGCAGAGTCTATGGGGAGCTCAAACCAAGACATCCACTATAAGCTCTTTACCTTACATAAACATTAAATTCAATTTAATACAAAGGAGGGAAAAATGAGATTTATATCTCCCAGATTCTGCTGGCCTGGGACACAAACTTAATTAGAAAGACTGAAATGTCGTCATCATCTCCTGGAGGAGGATGAGTATCTTTTTCCAAACCCTGAGCATCTTTCTTGGATGTAATCACTGGCCGCTCTTTCTTAAATGGCAGTGTCTAATTGTAACGAGAGGGGAAATGACCCTGTAGAAGAAGAACAGCCCTCTGTTCATCCTCTAGTCCATTTAAGGAAAATTATTGACCTAGCATTGCCTAGATTGTGAAGGTTTTAAAGCAAATCCTCAACCTGACTGTGCTTTGCAGCCATGTATAGCTCTGGGGAGAGTTGGAGTCATAGCATCTCTGAGCCATGCAGCTCCCAGCTGTGGCAGCAGCTGCAGGCAGGGCAGAGAGCATATGGAGGAGCACAGGTCACTGCCTCTTGGTGTCTGCCTCGGCTGTGCAAAGTGTGAGCTGAACAGAGCTGCAGTGGCAAGCAGTGATCTTGTACTGGTGTTCACTGACATCTCCAAAGGGGCTGTGAATTTTGCAAATTATTATTTAGCCTAGCAGGTGATGAGCAGTCTGACCTGGACAACTTCCTAATGCAATAAGTGGTACCTATGCTTGCAGGATGTCAGGGCAATGGCTTGCAAATTGGGGCCTGCTTGTCTGCACTATGACAAGTAAGTCACAGCAGAGGCTATTCCTCAGGGGTACAAACAGCCTTAAAAACATCTTGCCTCTGCCATGGGAGAAGAGCCAAGGTCAGGCTGCTCCCATGGAGCAGCCAGGTTATGTCAACATGTTACTGCGGTATCTCTTGCTTTATATTCCAACTCTGCTCCATTCTCTGCAGCGTCTTTTGCAGCATGGGGAGAGTGGGTACAGGGCGGTAAATCAGGAGGATGTGGAGTGAGACATGAAAAGAAGAGATAGGGTGGAAAGCAGGAGGTAGAGGAGACAGAGCATGCATTAGGAGGCTGGGAAATGTCCACGGGACTGGAAGCTTGGTTTAGGAAGATGTAAGAGTATGGAAGAAAGAGAGATGGAGATGGAGGGACAGACAGCAGGTGGATCTGCAGGATAGCCTCCAAATCTTTGTGGCAGTTGGATTATCTAGGGCCTGTTGCTTCGGGTCAAAATGCTTGAAGAGAAATGTACAGGCAACAGTCAGGCAGTGGTAGTGGTAAATAGAGAAGATGAAAGTTCAGGACTCTCCAGAGATACTTGATCCTGCCACAGAAGGAAGGGGAGACTGGATTATTCCATAAGATACCTTTGTGATCCCAGATCATGAAGAACTGACATGAATTCCTGGATTTCAGGTGGCTTGGGGGAGGCTAGGATAAGCAATCTTCATGAAGAGGTTTACATTCGAAGAGAGAGAAGACCACCTTCTTGTAGCCGGACTCATTACTAGACACTACTGTATGGGATCACCCAATCTCCTGTCCAGCTGAGGTGAGAGGAATCACATCGTACAATAGCAGGTAACTCTTGGTTACCTCTCCAGGTCATTCTTGGACATGCCCTTTAGACATGCCTTGCTGACAAGCCAACCCCCAAGCCTTGGCATCCAGTCAGTTTATAAAGAAGGCTGGTAGCAGGTCCATGCCAGTGCCAGAGCATAGGTATGGCAGTGAGACAAGAAGCCCTTTCCAGGGTGATGTCAAGCTGAACAACACAGACATTTCCAAGGAAGGCTGGGGGTTACCTATAGTGTTGTGACCTAACCAGGAAGGGTCCCAAGCCTTGTGCCCGACAGCAGTGGTATCCCAACCCCAGCATGGCCCACAAAGCACATTCTCCTCTCAGATGAACCCCATTAAATCATCAATTTCTTGGTTTCCCCTCAATTACCAAAATCAATGACCCCTTAGCTCTGCTTTCCTCCATACATTTCCTGCTTCTTCCAAATGTGGAGTAGTTAATTGCAGTTCACTGCTCATCCTAATGTTTCCTCCCTTGCTCACTTTCTCTCTCTCCTGTAATTTACTGGCATTTCCTAAGCACGTTTAGGCTATGTTGGCAGCTGGATTCTGCGATAAGGTTTTTTGACATCTAGTGATTGTTGGTCGATAACATATCTATCCCATAATGAACAGAGGAGGGGGACAGGGAGGGGAAGAGCAGAGAAAGAGCGATCTTCAACAGTTAGGAGATGAGATCATTATCTCTTGGAAATATAGGAAAGGCAGAAGTGAGAGCAGAAAGGCGAGGCTGTCATCACAGCTGAGAACAACCTAATAATTGCCTTTCACAGAGCAGGCATCACTTGGTACAAACACAGCTGCCCCAGGATGCCCCCTGCTTTCCTGGCTCCAACCATGGGACATCTCACAGAGGGACTCTGATCACACTGCAGATGATGTGGATGGGGAAATACAGGTCTTGCTTTTCCTTCATCTAGCGGTATTGCTTGCTGGGTCTGTCAGTGTGTTCCTGAGTGCTAGTGGGCAGCCAGCCCCTTGCTGGTGTCTCCAGGGTGGGGAGGTTAAGTGATATTCTTCCCCCATCAAGCTGAGGGACCACATTTTCTTCTGTTTTCCTTTTTCTTTCAGCTGATAGAATTTAAGACCACATCTGCACTGACAGAGCTGCACTTGCAAATTCCAGCATGGCTGTGAGGCAACAGGGTGTGAAGCTCCTTGTACCTAGGCACTGTCAAAGCAAATCAAGCCTGCTGAAAGTCAGGATTTGTGTGCTTGGCTCATCAAGACCTGACTGCACCAACCTAAGATGGTAAGACTTCAGAGTCTTCCAGTATGTGATACGCACTTACTGTGTGATGTTTGTCTTGGCTCAGATCTCTATGTATACTTCTTTTTGCACAATGGGCATGACCCAAACAGGTTGAATGCACCTGGATGCAAATGCAAATGCTGTCTCTGGTGAAGTGGCCAAGGCATTTAGCATAAATGCCCTTGTGTGGGACCATGGACAGGGAGTAGCGTTCAGTCTGTGACAGGCAATTTGTGTGGACTTGGCATGAGGACTCTCTCAGTCCTTCTTTTGTCTCTCAGGCTGCAAAGTGATGGCACTTCCTAATCAGATAGCTCCTCTGGTCAAGCACTGCCTATTCCCTGCCTGCTTGGCACTCTGGATCTTTCTCCTGAGCTTCCAGTCTGATGCCTTCAGCAAGTATCAAAGCTAGAAGTGCTTGTATGAACTTGAGCTTGTGGTGTGGTCTCTGTGCTGCTGTATGAGCCTTCCTGGGCACTGATCCATGCCTTCAGCACCCTGGGACGTGTGGACTGAAACTGCACCAATAACCTGGAGTAAACAGGGAGATGCCAACCATCTGGGAATTGTATACCACTTGATGCCCACATAAAGCGATGGGAGGTGAGACAACACATTGATCCTGACTCTGTGCCCAGATCTTGAGCTGGAATAAATCAGTTGAGAGCCACAGAGATTCACCAGGCAGCTGGATCTCTGCCTGACAATGGCTAATGGCATTGCAGCCTTTTGCAGCCACAAGATTAGTGATGGAGTTAGTGAACAGAGAACTGCTCACTCTTGAGGAAATCCCAAGGCAGCAGATTGCTGGCAGCAGGGATGATATGCTGTGGAAGAGCCACCACATGTTTGTCCTACTGTATTTGTTTAAGGTGGACAATACTGGCTCTTGTCAGTGGCTTCTGGTGAACCTCAGTGTGGTCATCCTTATCATCTGCCCTGTGACAGTGTCTCCATCTCTACTGGATGAGAGAGGGTTGAAAGCAACGATAAAAATTGTCAAGGAGCCAAGCTGAAATGCAGATGGAGTAATGCTGGACCTGGGTTTCTTTTACTGCCTGACAAGTCTTTTCATCACTGAAGCCTAAATGGTGCTTATGTCTGCTTCTGCCTATTACCTATAAGCAGCACACCCCAAGTTTTGACCAAAGGCCGTAAGAATGGGTAATGAAGATCAGGACCAGTCTCCTACTCCTAAAACTGCTCTCTGACACTTTCCCACATGTTAAAATTTTGGGGAAAAGCACAAGAGACAAGGCAGATGTGGCCACTCTGTGCTCCCACACCTCTCAAGATGGTATCTCTGCCCTCAATAGCTCTTTGTAGGATTGGTGTTTTTTTAATGCTGTTGCTTAGTTGCTTTTGGAAACATTTGAAACTTGTCATCTACCAGATCTGCTGGCAACAAGCTATACTATTTAAATACGCTTTGGGGGAAAAGCATCCTTTTCTGTTCATTTTAACCACATGACCTGGTGGATTCCCTGGATACTTCTTTGCCCTTGCATTGTTAGCACCCTCAAAGAGAAGCACCTCATTTGCTACCTTCCTTTAACCTATCAGATTTTTTTTCCAAACATCTCCATTTACTTTTTATTCTAAGCTGCAGAATCCTAACTGATTTAGTCATTGTGTGTCCAGAACTGTTCAGTGCCTCTGATCAGTCCTGTTACCTTTCTCTCTGCTGTTTCCAGCTCTGTGCCTTGTTTGAGACAGAGGTCAAGGCCACACACTGAATCTGGGATGTGGTTTCACCATGGTCCGTGAGATTGCACAGCCACCTTCTCTACCCCTCTCCTATTAAGACACAACTTTCTATTTTCTTCTTTGACTGCTAATGAACAGGAGGCTGAGGCTTTTATAAATCTGTCCACACCAAATTCACTTTCAGGAAGATAATAGCTCACTCTCTGTTGGATACAGTTGTGTGCATCTCTTGGTTTTTCCCCAGGTGCATTACTTTGCATGTGCACAAGCCACACAGAGCCAGCAGAGCTACAGGCTACTCATTGCAAACTTCATAACTGAGTCAACTCACAGTATGGAAGCAATAACCTGACTCAGCCACAGGGTTTCTGCACCCCAAATCTGTCAGGCCAAGGTGGGACAGGGCTTGCTTTAGGCTGGTAAAATATTAATGTCTTTGCTGGCTCCTGAACTGCTTTTTTTAAGGATGTTTTAAGATACTCTCCTCAACCCTGCTGCTGTCTCTCCTGGGAAACACAAAGCCTCTACTCCTTCAGCACACCCTTACTTCTTCTTTCTCCTCACACTGCTCTTAATTTGGTCCCTCATTTATTGGGTCAAAGAAAGAGAACATCCCATATGTTCTTACCAATCACTCCAGATAAAATTAATGGGATTTCAGGCTGACAGGACTCAGAAAAGGGTATTTTATCTGACTGAGGAAAGTAACCGCATGCCTCAGACTAATGAAGAATTACCTGTTGAGAACCAGAAATGATGGAGAGGAGCTGTTGGATGCTCTGTTTAGTTGTTAATCTCATCCAACTTTTAAAACCCCTTAGTTATCAGATTCTGCAGATAAGCTTAAAAAAGAATTGCAAGATCTAAAAAATGGGAAGCATTTGCTCTTTGCTATTTTAGGAATACATTGCCCAGCGTTTCTCTGCAACTACGAAAGTAGAGACTCTAGAAACTAAAAGAAAAAAGAACCCCAAGCTGAAATTCCCTGTAAATAGCCCATTTCTACCATGGAAGAGGTCTGAATTAAGATGAACACCATCAAATACACAGATTAAATGTCAAGAACGATGTATTTCCATTCGTTCAGCTATCAGGAGAGCAAGGAGAGAGGGGAGTAATGCCTGGGGCAGGATATTTCTGGAGGTGCTTGGAATATACTCCAGGAATGAGACATCTGAATTTTGTGTCCTCCTTTGATGGGAAAAGTAGCTCAGAGGCATTTCTTCACCATCCTCCCAGCAGAGGGAACTGTAGGTCCTTGCTGGAGAAAGGTCTCTTTGAAGGCAGGAGGTTTTGCAGATCTTCAGGAGACACATATAGGGATACCAGGGGTGCGCACTGGAGGCACAGATCGGTGTTAAGGTGACAGGAGATGTCTGCAACCTCCCAGGCCTGTTTTATCTCCCACATTATGAGTTCATGCAGAAGAGACCCAGACCTGCCACATCTTAGGAGGGGTAATGGTAGCTCCTGTTACCTTTCCTCATCATTTCCTGCACCAAGATGGTTCTCTTCTCCTCTCTACACACATATTCCTGCAGAACAGCCTATGGAAAATGGGTGTTTTGCCTCTCCTGTAGCACAGCATCTGTCCATACAAATCTTGCCCGGATTTGCCATCTCAAGCCCGAAGCCCATGTTAGAACTGTTTTCCTCCCACCACCCAAGGGGCATCATAAGTGCACTGCTGAACCTATGATATAACCTCATTTTTATTTAAGAGTCCTCATAAAAATGCTAAAAGGAAAAATCAACCAAACAACCCCCAATATCTCTAAGGCAAAAGCTATATCTAAAAAAAAATCCACCAGATTTGCTGTTGCCAGAGTACTTTTATTTCTGCCCCTTCCCACCTATGCTGCCTTTAATGGCACTAAAATTTACTATTTCTTTTATAGGTCCCCATGCCCTGTTTAATCCAGGAGGTGGATGCTTAAAGAGGGCAAATTAAAGTTACTCAGATAATCATGAATTTCCTTCTTTCCAGTTTGTGCCTATTTAACCCTGAAGCCCAAGGAATGCACTTTAGGAGCAGTTTTTATGCAATGCCGCTGTAGCTGCAAGCAGAGCCAGACACACACACACACTGCGGCCATGCTTGCAACGCAGGCAGTGCACCGGGGGTCTGAGAGGAGGTGAGCGACTCCCAAAGAGCAGATTACACCTCTCTTCGCAGGCACGTGAAAGCATTCAATGCACTTCAAGCACAAGCAAATGGCTAATGAGAGGAGGAAGCTGGCGTTTTATTGTGCAGTATAATAGAATAGCAGAGCGAAACACAATAAAAGGCAGACAGCCATATCCCTGCAACATAAAGCTGGCTGGGCTTTGGAGCACTGGGGGTCTATTACATGAAACTCCGTGGTCTGGGGAAGGCAGAGGATTTCAGCTCCATTTACTGACATTAAGCAGGGCTGCTGTTAGCATAGGTTCACCCCATTACAGTCACCTGGAAGGCTCTCTTGCAAGTTGACTTTGAGATATCCCTGGAGTTATCTCAGGATATCAACCCAGGAGAGCAGGATACTCCTGTAGATGCCACAACAGCCGTGCCTGGTCCTTCCAAGTCTGGATGCCTGTTGGGTTTTTTAGCATGGCTTTCATGCTGCCCCCCTTTATGCTTTTCACATCCCCACTTTTAGTCCAGGCCCAGCTGCTCAAGGCTCCCGAAGCAACGTGGTACAATTCAAGCCTGTGTGCTCTCTTGGTGTCATGGCTGATAGCTCCATTTGTTTTGACTTCTAACCACCTTGGTTCAGAAGATGGATGAGCTTTGTTAACCAGCAAGTGGTTCTAGAGAGGGAACTAGGGGCTAACATACATGTCCAGCATGGGGAACCCGGGTTTTCTTCTCTCCTATGCTTTGATGTTTTGTAACGTACGTCATACCTTAGAGAAGGGGATTCAGAGCTCCACAATTAGGGCTGGTTCTTTAGCATTCGCTAAGGATATATTACTCCTGTGTGGCAGGAGCTCTGGGCTCTTTCAGTGTGTTATTCAGCATCTCCATGAACAAACCCTTTTTCTTCTCTCTTTTCCCAGCCACATGTGAGCCTTCTCCCTCTTCTGACCATTCCTCCTGTAACACTGAGCTCTGGGGTACACTTGGTTGCTGATGGACCTCAGTATCTCCATCCAAGATGCAGGAGAAGGTGAGTCCCAAGGTGTATAGAAGCTCCCAGAGCAGAAGAGACTTGTCCTGGGGAATTTGGGTTTGGTTTACAGTAGGGATCTGCCCACAGCTCCACAAGCAGTGCAGATGGGGTGCTCTGCTCAGGCACACTTCTCATCCTCATGTAACCACACACTGCTTCCTTTCCCCTCCAGCTACCCCTTCTGCCACAGCAGAGCCCCAGCCTAGGCAGCTGCTCCCCAGCCAAAATCCAGCCCTCTGCTCATCTCTGCCAGTATCCTCTAAACCTTTTCCAGCTTCATCTCGCTGAAAGATGAGGAGCAGAGCCACACCTCGTGCCCCAGCCAGAGGTGTATGTGGCTCTGTTCCACATATTAATGGCATTGGCAGATCTTTCCTAATAATCCTTGCCTCTCACTTTGCAGTTTTCATCACCAAAGTTCATCAAACCAGTGCTTCACAGTGATGTCTGTAACTCCATGATTTTGCTCCTGTGCAGCAGCTCCTTGATCAGAGCAAAGGAAGTGCTCTGAAAACCTAAAGAAGCCTTTTTAATACTGTTCCAGTAGGCTGCTCTAGCAAGACAGACTCCTGACTAACACCTGCTGTACAATACACAAAAGTACATGCTGCAGAGTCTGCCCTCCCTTCCTGTCATCCCTCTGTTCCCCACAGCCGGGTTTCACATGGGCATCAGTACTCTCCATAAACTCATCATTGCTCCAGGCTGCTAGCACAAACCTTCCCAGCAGGACAGAGTTTGCAATCAGTTGATGTTGCTCCTGTATTTTTCCCTCCCTGAGAGCAATGCGTCCTCTGCATGGGTCAGTGCACATCTGCGGGTGTGTGAGAAGGCAGTGTGAAACAGGAATTGTGATGCCTGCTGTAGGAAAGTGGCTTTCTAGCAGGAATTCTTGGAGCAAAGAGTCACACTGGCAAGCAAGAGTCATGAAGGGAAGAGACATCACTGTTCTGCAAGGCAGACAAGGCATATAAAGCCCAAAGAAGAGGGGGTAAATCCCTGCCCAGGGCTGTCCCCACCATCCTCATGGTAACATCTCATTGTAGGTAGTCCAGAGCACCGTTGCTGCCCTGCTGTACATTGCAATGCTGTGTTAGAGAAGCACAGCCCCACACATGGTGCCTGAAGGGTGAAAGGCAATCGACTGATTCAAAATTATGAGCCCTCCAAAAAAAACTCCTAGGATGAATGGATGGGTATGGAGGGTGGAGGCAGGGCTGTGGAAGATCCAAATGATGGGGTCAGCATCAGGCATCTGCTTGCTGAAGCATTTGAGGAGTTGGCTGCTCGAAAGACCTGTAATAAAAGGGAGCAGGAGGCCTTAGAGATGAGGATGAGAGCAGTTCAGATGTGCCGAAAAAGGCAATGGTAACTAATAGGTTAATAAAGCAGAGTCAAAATCCTGCCTAAATATAACCACCATGCTGCAGGGTAGTTAGGCCATGTATCCAGCAGGTCATTCTGGTCCTTTCCTGACCCAGTCGCAGGGACATGAATAGCCATCTGTGAGTTTTGGTGTGGAAAATATTACTAATTAAAATTAAAAAAAGGAAAGCAAAACATCTGTACTCCGCAGCATCTGTCGTTCTTGCTTCTTCAGGGCATCGTGCTTGGAAACTTTAAAACGAGAGTGTATTTTTAGTTTGAAAAAGAAAAAATTAAAAGCATAATTTTAAAATTATATAAAAAAAGAAATAGCAACTTCTTTTTTTTTTTTTTTTTTTTTTTTCCCTCTTTTCCCATTCCTTCTGCAGCCGCAGAGAAGTCCTCCAAGCACCCAGTGAGGTGCCAAGCATGAGGAGGGAGGGCAGGGGTAGCAATCCCTTCCCTCTGCATGAGGACCTGGCTTTATTCTCCTAAAAGAGGGATGGCTCCATGGGGATAAGGTCTGGCTCCAGGGCTGCCTCTGCCCCTCAATGGGCTGGCAGTGTCACATATGTTAACAGCAATATTTTGTTAATTAGGATGGGCATGGATGGAGGCAGGGGGAAGAAAATTGGACAACTTTAAGAAGTCTTCCCTGCTGGTTTATTGGCAGCAAACAAATAGATGTCCATGACAAGCCAGTGAAAGACAATGTTAACTTAATTTGGTGGAAGAGAACAGGGAAGGTAGAGAAGAAAGCAGGGGCAAGCATGCAGGTGCTGTGTGAGCTCCCATAGATGCTGTGAGTCACAGCATCTATGGCTCCAGTTCAGCCCCATGGTCTCTCACTCCATTTCCACGCCTCAGTGCCATCCTAGATCCTGCTTCTTGGTCACAACCCAGCAGTGCCCCTGTCTCAGAGGCACTGTGCACTGCCTCCAGAGCTGTGGAAAATAACAAGGAGAAGCCAAACTTCTACCTAAGACATCTCCCATCTATATCCACATGCTCTTGCTCTCCTCTCTCCTGCCCTGTAGCCCTCATTGCCTGCTGGCAGAAAGCTCTACGTGTTGGGGATGGAGAGCCATGTGCCCAGAGAGAGCCCCAAGCCTGTTTTGCAGATCAGTTTGATTCCTGCAGCATCTGTGTTGAGCTAGCTGGAAAATGGCTTTTCTAAAGAGCAGAATTGTTCTTGGGTTTTCTCATGACTGTTTAATAGTTCAGTTTGTTTCAGGGTTTGGTTTTTTTTAGCGGATGGTAAAATTACCCTAGGGCTTGCGTGGTTGCCTACTTTAGTCTTGAGAATTCTGCAGTTTTTAATTGGGAACCTGAAAGATCGTGAATAAAGCAGAAATCTTTTCATGGAGGACTGGGTCTGCAGTAAGTATAGAAATCCTAAGGGGACAGGGCCACCAGGAGGTATGAGCTGCTCTATAACACCACCAAGCATGCTTCAGGATGCTAGCCAAGGAAGTGAATCTCTGCATTGTTCAGGCTCGCTTGGTTCAACCACTTCCAGGGGTTTTATCCATGGTGGTGGCACTGGCCTGCAAAGGCATGCTCATCATTTCTTGTCTGCTACCAAGATGAAGGGCAGTCATCCATCCTCTCCACCCAAGGTGAAGCTAAAGCTAGGGGTATCCAGGTGGGAAATACCAGGATTTATTCAATAGCATGGGCTTCCTTTCACCCATGGGTCTTTTTTTATTCAGTGGGCTCAAAAGAAATAATTTCTAGGAGCAACCTACTAGGTACAAATAGTTTTCATACACACTTAAGTGCTTACAGGTGCATTAGTGTACAAGCAGTACTGTGGAGCCTCCTGGGAGATGTTCTCTTCCTGGGAGCAGATGCCTGCATCTATCTGCTGAAGCATGCTGGAGATCATGGGGACAGTGTTTCCTACTTGGTCGCCTTTCTGGTAGAAACATGCCTTTGCCCTGTGTCCTTCACCTGTGCTCTAAATGCCTTTGCAACTAATGGGCAGAGCAGGTCACTGGAAGAGTAATGTGGTGTGTTGGGAGTGCATATTTCAACCATTATTCCCTCAGAAAGACAAACAGAAGAGAGACCTGTGCCACCAGGACTGTGCCATCTCTGCCGTGCTGCAAGATGCAGTTTTCCTCTCTAAATCAGCAAGGAAACAAAGGCGGTAATTGCATTGGTAATGGAGGGGTGGGGAGAAAACAGGGCAATCTGTGACTCCAAAAGTATTTGCACTTCCCAGACAGATGGCACTTGGAAGAGGCTGCTGTCGCACCGCTTGTGCTTGAAGCCTGGCTTGCTTTTCCAGAGGAGGTCAACCCATGGAGGGGAAGCCATAAATGCTCCCAGCCTCAAAATCTCCATGATATCAACCCATTAAGCTTGGGGATGCAGGAACCACCTGACATTTTGGGCAGCAATAGCTGGTTTGTTATTGTAGGGTCACTTGGGAGCGCATTGAGCAAAGGCAAGGCAACGTGCGCAGGGACACACAGCGAGTGCCAGAGGGGAGGTCACAAGTTGCTTAGTCCCTATTTCTCAACAGCTCACGAGGAGGGGAGCTGCTGCTCGGAGGGTTTGGGGATCCTGATTGATTTCTGGAGTGTTTCCAGCTCTTCCTGGCCAAGGATGTGTTTCAGGAGTGCGGGCACACGCGTGTGCACGAGGAGAGCCCCCTTGCATAGGAAGCCGCTGCGGAGACAGGAGTGTAGCCCCGCGTTGCCTCAGCTGCAGCCCATTAGCTGACCATGCTCTCTGCTCCTAAATCATTTCCTGAAGGGCTTTTTTCAAACCAAAAAAAAACAGAAAAAAATTTCCCCTCAAGATGGTTGGGGGGGGGGGGGGGGGGAAAAGCAGTGAAGAG
>JANRGW010029355.1:0-24392 GCA_024733675.1 Psilopsiagon aymara
GCCCCATCCCTGCAGTGCTCAAGGCCAGGTTGGACACAGGGGCTTGGAGCACTGCTCTATGGAAGGTGTCCCTGCCCCTGGCAAGGGTTGGACCTGGAGGAGGTTTAAGGTCCCTTCCAACCCAAACCATTCTGTGATTCTATGCTACAGTTTGAAAGCATATGAGAGAGCCTACAGGGGGAAAAAAATAATAATCCTTGAACACTTTCACCATTATTGAGTTTACTTTTACTTATACATTGTCTGTGGGCTTCTGTGCAAGACAGTCTACTGGGTTAGGTTAATATTTACTTTGGTCCTGTAAAGCTGTTCATATGCCTTGCCTTAGCTACTGCTGAAGTTTAAATAGCTTTAAAGAAAGATTAAATCCTCCTTTTTCAGTCGTATCTTCAGTTAAAATGCATCATAGTCAAGATACTAAGAATTGCTCCAGGAACAGAAGCTCCCATCTCCCTCCTAGAAAAAACAGTTGCCATAAAAACTCAAATCCTCCTCTTCCTCTGTTCCCAACTCCTTACTTTCATAACTCTCCAGATTCAGAAGACAAAGGGATTTGTTTGTTAAGAAGTTGTTCTGGTTTTATGAAACCAGCAGGTATGCTTTGGAGGCACTGCAAGTAGCATTAGCAATAATAACAAACACCCGAATTGAGAAATGCAGCAAGTCCTTCCAAAGGACCAGAAAAGATATTCTTTTCGTTAAATGACTACATGAACTCATTTTTCTTCTGATCAGAACTAAAATACAACAGAAGCTAGTTTCATTTATGCCTGCAGTTGGTACCTAAGTAATTTCCCATGCTGGGGGGAACAGGGTCATTCAAGATTGAGAAATACAAATTACAGTCAGCCCGGACCTGTAATCTGCTTTGATTTCTCTCTTAATATCATGGGAAAAATGCAAAAACCTGGAGATAGACAACAAGGAACTACCAGAGAGTCCCAAATGGTTCTTAAAAAATCAGCTCAAACAGATGTGTATTTACTGGTAGACTTTAAAAAACAGAAAATGTGTTATTAAACAACTAGAGAACACCGATGCAATTCTTCTTTGCCTTTGGGTGCTACTCTGCCTCACAATGAAACAAGTTTTTGTATACTTGCTACCCAGATTGATAGGTACTGTCTGAACAACAATTTCCCTGTTTCCTGAAGTGTTAACCATTTGTAGCAGTCATTTGTATAACTTCAGGCAGCAAGTTAACATGAGACAGCTACGGGAGAGACAATTCAGACATATGCAAAAATTGACACAACGTTCTTACGTATCTGTTTAGACAACATGGAGCAGAACGAGTCTCGCTGCACCTATTAGCAGATTGCGACGGGACTGCGGATGCTCAGCAGGCAAAGGTAAAAGCAGGCAAGATGCCACGCAGTACAGACTAGATTCCCTAAGTCAAAGTCTAGAAGGAGGGCCAGAATTCCTTAAATTCACACACATGGCCAGAAATTGTATCCCTTTTCTGTAAACCACCTTTTTCCAAAGATTTCTTAAAGACTGAACAACTCCAGACCAACCTTCACCCATAAAATGTCACTGGAATATCTACCAGTTGAAGAGCTTGGTCCTGCCTTTTCAATAGCCTCCCATAGGAATGTGGATGTTCCTGTGAAGCCTTCTCCCTTCCAGGCTGAATGAGACCAGGCCCCTTGCATGGCACAACGGTGGCAAGATACAGATGTGATCTAGTTGAAGATGTCCCTACGCATTGGACTAGATGAGCTTTGAAGGTCCCTTCACACCCAAACTATTCCATGATTCCGTGATTCTATACACAGATTAAGAGTATTGTACTGGATACAAGGATGAATATTCTTCCCATGAGGATTCAGAACCATGCAGCCACTCACTCACCTGCCTCTACCCTCCCCCCCAAGGTGGGATGGGGAGGAGAATCAAAGGAATACAAAACCTGCAGGTTAACAAAAGAACAGTTTAATAACTAAAGGACAACATAATACCAATGCTAGTAATATATGAAATAACAAAGGAAGAGAATATGAACTAAAATGGGAAAGAGAAAACAGTAACACAATTAAAAAACACAAGTTACTCACAATACAATTGCTCATCACCCATTGACAGGTACCCAACATGACCTGAGCAGCAAGCCATCCCTTCTGGGTAACTCCCCCCAGTTTATATGCTGGGCATGACATACTGTAGTATGGAATACTCCTTTGGTTAGTTTGGGTCAGGTGTCCTGTCTCTGTTTCCTCCCAGCTTCTTGTGCCCCTCCTCACTGGCAGAGCATGAGAGACTGAAAAGTCCTTGATCAGGATAATCACTGCTCAGCAACAACTAAAACATCAGTGCATTATCAAGGTTATTCTCAGACTAAATCCAAAACACAGCACTGCACCAGCTGCTAGGAAGAAAATTAACTCTATCCCAGCCATATAACTAGGACACGTTTTTCTAATTTCAGTGGATGATAAACTCTAATCCCAGAAGGAACAACTTGGACCAAGCCATGTGCTGGACAGAGTCTCCCTATGTCCTGTGGAAAAGGGCTCCACTGGACTCCTCCAGGCTGAGCACAGGCAGTGCTGCCCTCAGCTATGGAGCTGCTTGTGGCACAGCAGGAAAAGCCTCTGGCCAGTGCCATGCTATGACTTGACTCTGGCCCTGCCGTGGTGACACCAGGACCCTGCTGCCAGGGAAGGAGCCCAGCAGAATGTCCCCACTGTACCACGGCCATCAAGGGCACGGACAGCCCCTGGGCACAGGGACCCACTTGGAGACAGTACCCCAAAACCTCTGGTGCACCCCCCCCATGACAGAGGTCCAGGCACCCCATGTCACAGTGCTGCTCCCTGGCAATGCAGCATCACTGTGCTCGGTCAGGATGGAAGCGGAAACCCCCCGTTCTCCAGGTACAGCCACGGGGCATCGGGACAGGATGTCTTTGAAGGGCCAGTGGGATTAATTAGAGGAGCTGAGGGTCCACATTTTGGCTAAGTGTCCACTGCTCTTGCAGCATGCAGACACTATGGGGGCTCTGGATTCTCCAGAGCTGCCATTTTTCAACTGTCTTTGCATTAAATAAAAGTGGAGTTTTCTCCTTGATCTGCACTCATGTCGTGTGGGTGCTGGTCCCTTCCAACCCAAACTCTGCTATGATTCTATGGCTCTATACAGAAGTTAAAAGAATAGTGTCTTACTGGATACAAGGAAGAATATTATCACCGTGAGGACAGTCAACAATTGGAACAGGCTGCCCAGAAACTCTACGCAATCTCCAACTTGGGAGCTTTTCAAGACCAACCTGTATCAAGTCCAGAACAACCTGGTCTGACTGAGCTCTGAGCAGGAGATGGAGTTGGGGATCCCCCAAGGGACCTTCCAACCTGAGTTACCACAGGATCCCATTACTAATAGCAGCAGGAGCACTTAGTAATGCCTTACATAAATGAGAAGCGACAACAGAAAGCCATCACATCATGAAGGGATGAAACTGAAACATTAGAAAGTAGGAAAAAAGTGAATTATTTCTCCAGGGGCAGCATAACCTTACCTCATGTACCACAGCAGCAGCTCAGTCTTACGTGACAGGAATGAGAGTATCAAAGTCCTTTGGTTTTGATAAATTAAGAGCCACCTACTAGTGAAGAATAACTTTCTTGCAGAGGCTAAACACCACCAGATCATCATTTCATTCAGCAAACCTATTCCACTTTGACACAAATGCTAGACTGCCATTTGTAATTGCTATTAGGGATTGAGATAATTGCTTTCTGCATGACAACATGCATGTAGGAATGAGTGATGGCTATTTTACTGTGCCTGATAATCTAGGCATCCTAAGAAAGTAGATACTTGACTTCTCTCCACCTGGAAACAGAAGAGAAACTCTATGTATCCAAATTGCAATATCAAACTGCAAACTCAGCTCACACTACAAACACGGGAAAGTTATTCTAGAGAAGCTGGTATTACACATGCATGACAAAACCATAAAGAAGAAAACTAAAGCAAGGTAATGTACGTTTGAAGGGAAAAGCAGCACCCTCCACTATCACTTAGACACGCAATTAAACATGCAGGTATAAATGTAGGAGTCATCCAGAACATCACATCACAGTGGCTGAAGTTACAAAAATTTCTAGTAGCACGTAAGGAAGTGCTCTTAAGAGTAATTTGGTCCTCAGTGTAAGATCTCTGAACACCAATGAGGTCAACCTTTCACAGACCCTTCGGTTTTGCTTCTGAAGAACTTACTGCAGACAAAGGAAAACCTCAGGAGTGAATGCTAATTTTGTAGTATAGAAACACATCCCCACTCACTCAAACAACTTGAAACAGATGACATGAAGACGTGGCTTATTCAGACAGGCTCTATTTCATACAAAGCCCTGAAGTTCGGAAATTTGCCATTTGTTGTAATACTTGCAAGAAGAACTAGTGGTCGATGCCGCAGCCTGGCTGACTGTTGAATGATGCCTAACAGTCATACTGTATGCATTTTCAATTGAAAGGATAACACAATTACCAAAAGTGAGCAGCTAAAGACCAAGAAGAGCAAGTCAGCAGATGCAGAGGGACTACGCACAGAGCCCGGACAACTTGCAAACATCCAAATCATAAATAAAGGTCTCCCACCTTTGCTGTGGACATTGAAATGGATCTTTCCAAGATTGACTGGAATCACTTAACTTGGGCTTTCCAGAGATGCCCAGCAATAACACCTAAAAGCATTACTGCACAAAGGAAGATGGCTCACAAGACATCTAGTGCTAATTCACTTTTCTGTGCTACACTTACAATCATGGAATAGTTAGGGTTGGAAAGGACCTTAAGATCATCCAGTTCCAATCCCCTTGCCATAGGCAGGGACACCTCACATTAAACGATGCAACCCAAGGCCTTGAACACAGCCAGGGATGGAGCATTCACAACTTCCCTGGGCAACCCATTCCAGTGCCTCACCACCCTTACAGTAAAGAACTTCCTCTTCCTCCTTAGATCCAATCTAAACTTCCCCTGTTTAAGTTTGAACCCGTTACCCCGTGTCCTATCACTACAGTCCCTAATGAAGAGTCCCTCCCCAGCATCCCTATAGCCCCCTTCAGGTACTGGAAGGCTGCCCTGAGGTCCCCAAGCAGCCTTCTCTTCTCCAGGCTGAACAACAGCCCCCACTCCATGTATACATCTCCACTACACTTCCCGGCTTTATACTGCAGTTTTTAGAGTAAACACCACACTGACCAGAATATTGCCTTGCCTTTTAACTTTGCCTTCTTTCTCCAGGCATTCTGAACACAGAAGTAGTAAGGATCATGATTCCACTGCGAGACATAACCTACGTTTCACAGATGGGAAAATTAAGGCACTAACGCTCAGACAGATTTCACTGCGCTACAGAAGCCTCGGTAAGCACCACATTAGTAACCCAGCCACTTTCCCTTCTTCCTACAGTCAATAGTAAAAAACAAGGGGACCAGACGGCCCTGCTAAGGATTTTTAGGTAAACAGACTCCTTTTTCAGGTTCTGTGAGGTGTGGAAAGCATTAACCCTATTTCATGTACTTGTGGCACATAGATGCCTCTACAGAGAGTGGTAGCAGCACCCAGGCACTTCTCTTTACCTGCCAAAAATCTGAGTCAGCCACTGCAAGACTTTCTCCACTCCACAAGGACAAAAAGACTATTAATCTGTAAACACACCCTGTGAGAGACAAAGTGCTAGGTCACCAGCAGAAAGGCATAAAGGCAGGACTCAGCTCCCAGACTTCACTTTCAAATGCCAGATCATGTATTTTTTAAATCCTCTTTAGCTTCTATATTCATCTTCATGCCAAATGGTACAGTCTGACTGACACTGACCTTTCGTGTATAGGAAGCTATACAGAGAAATGATGGGGACAGTCATTAAATTCCTAGGTTTTAAATTCTTGGCTGGAATTGAGATCTAATATTAAGTCAGTTTAAGAGTGTCAAAAAGAAAGAAAACCTGACTAGTATCTATTGAAAATCAGGCCTTTTCTTCCACTTGTTGGGAATGCAAATTTCCCTGTCTAGTCTTGGCCATTAGTGAAAGGTGGTAAACATAACCCTCCGTTTTCTCAGCAAAATCTATGATCTCTGTCACAATGTGGACAAAAGACATTTCTTCTTTCTTTCGGGTGCTTCAATAGGCTGAAGGAGAAAAAATCCCACAAAATGTCTGCCTGCTGCTGAAGGAGGAAAAAAAACCCTGTGGGCAACGCGAGGAGAAAGAGAGGACTGTGAAAGTGCTGCAGAGTCTTTAAAGGGCAGTCAAAGACTCAGAGCAGGAGCTCTGAGCCTGGTACACAAAGGTCAGTCAGCACTTTCAGAAGCTAACAGAAATATTTGGGGAGAGATGAAATAACTGCACAACGACACCGTGCCGGGCACTGTCTTTTTCATTAGAGAAAGAGCTGAAAAATGTTCTGATCAAAGTTGCTTCCTCTTTCTGAGCTTGCTATAGCTACCGAAACACAGAACGGAAGGGGATATAGCCTGGCTTGCTCAAACTTGCAGCACTACAAAGCTGGTGTGAAGCATTAGCAAGTTTTGATGGTTTGGGTTGCTTTTCTGTTATTTTGTGTCTCTGTCTTTATGTGTCAAATACTACCTACACCCACTGGCTATGCTCAGCTTGAATGTAATTCAGCTAAACTCCATGGGGTAATAACATTTGGCTCTTACATGTCTTAAAAGTACTACAGACTACACAAAATTCCACAAATATCAACTGAATTATTCTCAGAGGGCCCTTGGGGGTTTCACCACTGTCCATAAATATATTGAGGCACATACCTACAAAAAAGCCCTCCTTAAAGCCTTGTGAGATCTGCAGGTAGAGCTGCAGCTGGCACACTTCTCTCCCATTCATTGTCCTGCAGGCTTCGCAGTACAGACTGCTACCCAAAATTTCATCCTCAAAAGCATGTATTTCCATGGCTTTTATTCATTGTTAGGTATGGATTCTTTGTATACAGTGGCTGATGCAAAAGATAGGTTTGCAGCCTACTATAGTGTGCATTCACTGAATCAACAATAGGAGTATTCAGAAGGTGGGAGAACTGGGAGATGCAGACCTGGGATGAAGCACCCATCCTCATGCAGACTGGAACAGACCCAAAGCAGTAGAGCTGGTGGGCCTGGCTTACAGTGCTGCACAAAGCAGCATTTTCATGCTCTTCCTCCTCATCTCATCTTTTAAATGCATGCAGTTAATTTATTCAGGACTCTGAACTCGGCGACTTAATTCCTTTTGTCTGTGGTGCCCAACACAACAGGACCTCAATCCTTTACTGGAGCCCCTTACAGCTATCATAAAACAACAGTTTTAATCTGTTTTATCCCGTCCTAGTGAATGAAGCTTTAGAGGGTATCTTTTGCTTGCTCTGCCAACTAGATACTTCATAAAGTGAAACAGAATCTCTGCTTCCTTCAGGGCACCTGCTTTCAATTACAGGAAACATACGGCACCTTCAGATTTTTCAGCTTTCAACATCTGTGCTTTGCAGGTACAATTTGTTGCATTCAAATTACTGTTAAACCTGAGGAATGGTGTCGAGCTTTCAGGGGCATGCTTGAGAAACACTGGAGATGGACAGAAAGTAATGGCATTTGCAATCGCTTTTTAATGTCTGATTAATGACTGTCCTGAACCAAATCCTTTAAGTTGTTCAGAAACCTCACCTCGCTTCTCCTGGAGAGTCCATTCAGCCCCAGCTTAATTAGAAGCACCACCTCTACCCTATAGGAGAGGAACATACTGATGCTGCTATGCAGCCAAACAGACCATTCTCACACCTTCCTCTAAAAGATAACGCTATAAATAATACCTTTAAAAAGGAGAACAGACTGTTATAGGCAGTCAGCCACAGCTGGTTGCCATGCTGGGATGAGACAGTGACAGCTATAGGTTCAATCCTGTTCTCTGCATTAGGTTAAACATGTCAGTCAGGGACACTTTTTAAACTGAAACAGGGGAAGTTTAGATTGGATATAAGGAGGCACAGGAATGGGTTGCCCAGGGAAGTTGTGAATGCTCCATCCCTGGCAGTGATCAAGGCCAGGTTGGACGGAGTCTTGGGCAACACGGTCTAGCATGAGGTGTCCTTGCCCATGGCAGGTGTTGGAACTGGATGATCTTAAGGTCCCTTCCATCCCAAACCCTTCTATGATGCTATGATTATGCTTACAGAAATAATGTCTTAAGAGGAGATTTTTAGATTCCAGCAAACTTAGAAAGAAAACTAGAAATCAACTCATATTGTTTAGTTAATGTAAGGAAAATCCCACAAATTAGTGCCATACAATCTCCAGGAGCCCTGCATTCCAGAAGTCTTTCCTCCTAGATCACTTAGTTGTGCAAGTTTGTGTCATGATAAAGAGCAGAATGTTGTGGCAACTACGAGGCCGGTTTACACCTTTTAACTTGAATTCAGCTCTGTACTTCTGTCTCCTATTGTTTTGCTTCAGGATAGTGAAGGAGTAGGATGGGATCCAGGTTCATCTTCGCATTCCAAGCAGGCTACACCTCCTACGTTGGCTTCAGAACTTTTCCTAAATTAATTATGTTTGCACTTGGATGCAAGTTAAGTCACAGCTCAACCATTAACTGTGCTTTACTGTGGCATCCACCCCGCTATATTTGACTTCACTAACCACCTAATGCTTTGCAGTGAGTTTTTGATAAGTGCGTGTTTGCAGATTTTCATGACAGACTAATAACACCAAAAGAGGCCCCAGGAATGTTTTAGGTAAATATTATGTGGATATTTTCTCAACAGTGTCTGCCTATCAGCACCTTCAGAGCTGCATAATCTTATCTAGAATATGTTTGCATTCTGTTGCGCTAATCAACATGGTCCACGCTACTAAGCAAACTTATTTGATTAAAACATTATGCAGAACATAACACCAGGACACACAACCATGTGGATCTGAAAAGGCAGCAGTTTCTATTTCAGTCTTGCAAAATCCTGCTTGCCATCATCAGGCATTTCTTCATGAGTCACAATGAACAACGAGTAGATTCAGGCCTTTACCTAGGCCAGGAAAACTTCAGAAGGGGTTTTAAGAAACTATTTTTGTCTTCTCCCATCTTTGTCTTCTCCCTTCTTCACTGTTATTCCCTATTTAGGTCTAAAATTCCCAAGAGGAATGCAAGTCCAGCTGCAAATGATCTGAATTTGCAAGAACTCCTGAGCAGGCATCTTCTCTTACTGTGTCAAGAGAAGACATAACACCAGGACAGGGAAGATGCTTGAGCTTGGTGGAGAGCAGATGTTTGGCATCTTAGCTTTTTATAGTAATGGATTATACTGTCATCTTTTGGGCTGCCACCAGTAGATGGTTTAACAGTTTGGAGTGATGGCCAAACTGAAAAGAACTGAGTAGTGCCACTGACTGCATTACGTTGACGAGAAATGATTAGGGATTATCTTCTCATCTGAAATATGAGAACTGACTTCCATGCTCAGCCATAGACTTCCCATGGACATGCCTCATTTGGGGTAAACCAGTACAATCTAAACTACGACAGTCACCTATACAGACCATATATGTAATAAATTTAAGCTAAACTAGTTACTAGCAACAGCTGTGAAAGCACAGGCTCTGAAACTCATCTGCTGCAGACAAATCTCTAATCTCTTTGGCTCAGATTTATTAAATCTACATGTGCAGGATTTCCTACTCTGTAAAGAGAAATAATCATTTTAGAGGGCAATTCAGACTTCAGGTGGACTAAAATGGAGGTAGAAATATCTTTCCATGACCATAGAGGCATCCTAGGGCAAATGTAGGTGTACTATCTATCTGTAAAGGAGGATAACAGCTTTTTCACAGCAATATCATAAAGATGAATAGAATACATATGGCTTAGAATAATGACAGCAATTATCTATCCCAGTTAGATGAACTTTCTTGCTTTCCGTTCAAGTTGTCTGCTAATAGTGTGCCAATACACATCTGCTCTGTAAAGGAAAAAGTATTCCTTTTGTGTTTCAACAGTTTAAGGTGTTGCTTGGAACCTAAGACCAGAAAGAACATCCTGAGCCACCAAGCTTGGTCCGCAGCCAATATGGGTAAACCCTCATAATGACCTCATTCATCACATTCACGTCCTGTAGTCCAGTAAACACAGTGTTGTTGGTGCCACAGACTTTATGCTGAGTCTGCCTGGTCTCAGGTCTCAGGCATGTCAGGCTTGTCTCCACTTGTATTGCCCAGCCTGGAGCTTCATTTTAGCTGCTTTAGCTGTAGCAGCAATTTTCCTAATGACCAGGTGGCTGTTGCCTAATTCATTTTACTTTTGCTTATCTTCGCATAATGATGTGGTTTAAGTGTAATTTTTATACAGACAGTAGTAACAAGTAGTTACTCTGCACAGGATGAAATATTTATGATCCCAGGATAATGACAGAGTGCAGAGGAACACAGACAACAGCTATCATAGATGAGACCTTGGAAGAGGTGACACACGGGGCAGGGGAGGCAGGAGCTGGAATCAGCCAGAGCACAGAGTGACACTCAGGACCCAGGGCTATAAAAAATTCATCTATAGCTGGCTGAAGAAATGCAAACCTGTGGTTTTAGGGCTAAGAAAGAAGTAGCCATACGTAAGGTATCACATCCATATTGACTTCAGGGGTAATGCACTGTTGCAATCCAATAAAGAAAGAGCAAGGTGTAAAAGCATGTTAGAAAACCATTAAAATGGCCCAAAGCAGAGCCCAGAGTGAGGATGAAGAAATCATCATGCTCCTCATGGCAACAAGGAAGAAGAAATTACCACTATCAACATATCCCTTCCAGTAAAGCTCATGGTATCTGACAACTTGCCATAACCACCCCCAGCACCAAAAATTAAAGCCATCAGCCTCAGGACCCATGGAGTACAGGTGAGCAAAACATTACAGAGGTAGATACTCAGAAATGCATGCATATCCATTTAAAAAGTCTTTTTATTGAAGCTTTACCCCCTGTAACAGTACTCTTTCTTTTCTCTTAGTAAGTAGATCTGAACTAATAATAATTCGCTGATTAGGCCATTAAGATTTCAATTACAGCAACGACACATTTTTGCCTTTTACACAGAGGACACATTTTGTCTTGCCTGTAAAGAAGATTTTGCTGGTAGTAATGTCCATATTAAAGCTAGCCTCTTGCCTCCATTCCTCCACAAGACAGCCAGGCAAAACCTCACAGCTCTGACCAAGAAAAAAACAAAGCAAATCAAAACATCTACGGTTTTTTTAGCATAAATAAGACCGATTTATATCCATTACTGCCTTGTGCTCCTCTGCAGCATTTACTCTTCCCATATGTTCCTGCACAGCGGTTGCACTCCTGTAAGGCACTGCAGAGACTGACCAAGGCCAATTCTTTTTAGGCTCATCTTATGGCTCTTTACATCTTTTCTTACTGTAGAAACCACAGCATTCAGTCAGGAAGTTTACAGCGAGACCTGACCCATTGGTTAAGAGGAAAGGCACAGCCACAACAATTTCATGTTAATTTGAAACATTCGTGTTTGCTGGAGTAGTTTCTGAGTAGTAACAAAGCGAGTGGTAATAATATAACAATCATGATAATATGTTAATAGTCTTAATTGAAGTAATTTCTGTAGACAATAAGAATTATACCCTAATGTGTTAATTAATATGATTAGGAAATGTTGCGAAAACGAGTATGTAACACGATACAACACAATATCCAGGAAGGCATGTGTTACAGGGGATGGTTCCTCCGAGCACTCCTCGGGGGGGAGATTTATGGACATTAATACTCAGAGCTTCAGCAAGGTAAACAGCTGTTTCGACTTTAGTTATAATGAACATTAACACTACATCCCCATTTCTGCTTAATTAAACCTCTGACTCTACAACTAATCAAGAGTAAACATCTTTACTAGATGATCTTAAGGTCCTTCCCACCCCTAACTATTATATGATTCTATGATTCTATGAAAGGTAACAGGCACTAATTGGGCCCTGTGCAATTTCAGCCTCACCTTGCAGCCAGAGTGACCTACCTAAACCCAAAAAACTCCTGCAAAAAGGTAAAAAGATCCTCTCCTGCTCCTCTCTGCCACCCTACCCAACAACTTCTTCACTCCAAGCCAAACCATGTGGGCGCAGGATAAAAGAAATGGCTCATATGAAAGCACTGCGAAGTGAAAGATTAAATTAAATGCCTTTTTACTCCTGTCCAGGCAGTCACTTCCTTATTAGTTGATAAACAACATAAAGCACAAAAACTCCCCCAAAGTGTTAAAGGACTCTCTCCAGCTCTCCTACCGGACAGTTGACCACCAGCTCCTCTGCTCTCTGACTCATCTTTACCCTCCGTTAGCGAGGATCATAACTGTGCCAGCACGGAGTTAAACACCAAACAAGCTCACTGAAGAGGCAGAGAAGGAAGTAGCATGCAACCTGCTTTTTAAATGCACATGTAAAAAATACAAGAGGCATTACTAACAGAGAAAACCTTAGAATCCGTAGTGCTGAGCCCTGTGTTGTGAAGATCAGCCTCCCAGCACAAAATGTCCCCCTTTCTTCATCACAACATGCACCAGTCAGTGCCTAAGCAGCTCCATGCAAGAGGAACCAAGGGCTCGCTGCGACTTCTCCTACCACCCTTACAGAGAGGAAAAGTAAAGAAAAAGATGAACTTGTGCCCTAAAAGACACGAGGTAATTTCACATTAATCCGTTAACGAATCTTTAAGACAAGAAAGGATAAGAAAATCATTGAAATACCTCACAGCCCCTTGGATGTGGAAGTGACAGCTACCGCCCCTCTTGAACCGCCTCACTTTGCAAGCATGCTCCTGAAGGTTTCTTTCTGACCTACAACCCTTATCTGAGCTTCCTCTGTTGCTTAGTACTACCGAAAGTATCGCTTCATCGTTATGCTTTAGCCATTTACTCACTGGTTAACTTATTTCCCTGAGAAGCTGAGAGTTCATGATTCTAGCAGGCAAAAACTAGGAAAAATATCCTGCAGTTCGCTACCAACATACAATAACCCTTAATATAATACACATATTAACTTGCAGCACAGTTAATAGTCAGTTGGGATTTACATGCACAAGCAGGTTCATCTTCCAAAAGCACCATTTTGTAGCTGTCAGAAGGAAGTGGTAAATACTGTGCGCGCTCTCCCCACTTTATGGGAGATTGGCTACCTAAGCCCAGAACTGAGAGCAGACCTTAAATATAAATCACTTAATTGTACGTTTTATTTGATATCTAAGCACTTCATGCTAATACAGTTAATCATCAAAGACTTACAATGTGACAAGTTATACGCCCATCTCATAAAAGAAATATTACCGAAACGGAGCTGGGTCTGAAAGGCTCTCAGTAATGTACAGCATATGTCTAATTTTAGATTGAGGTTGATTCCTCAATCACTGGAGAGTTTGCAGTGTACACAGGCAACCCAGCTCAATCAACTGACTTCTATCTCCATGACTCCAGGTCACATTATCTCATGAATGAACTGTTATGTAGGTCAGTCAAGAGTCATCTTCTAATGGAATGCACGTTTCAGCCTTGGCATTTATGCTCTAGATATCAAGGCTGCAGAATATCGGGCGAGTCAAAAGAAAATATCAAAGAAGGGGTTGTGATAATTAGGCTTTGTTTCAGACAACAACCATGGAAAGAGATGCTAGCAGAAGCTCGTATATAGCTGTTCTCATTTTAACTGGGTTTAATACAGATGGAAAGCGCAGGAGCAACAGGCTCAGTGCAGAGGTGTTGTTGGGTCACAGACCAGATTTTAGCTACAAATCAAGCACTGTCCTGCTTACGTGGCTTGGCTGGAAGGTATATTGGTCTCTGCTGAGGCATGTTCCAAATATGTGTCTGCTTACTTGCAGTAACTGATACCACCAACTCTTTTCACACAAGCCCCTTAATGGTCATCGGGAAGGAGTATTTTTGGTTGCTGCTCTCAAATCAAGGTGGACTTGAAACAACAACTGAACTGAAAGTTTCCATTCTTCTTTGCCAGTCTCCTGAGTCACACTTGCACTTAAACATTTTAAAGAGCAAAGCCTTTGGGGAGACTTCCCCATATGCTTCATGAACTGTTTATATAACTTTGCAATCAGGGGGGTCGATGGAAAATACATTAGAGTTACAAGCCCTGTTAATAATTAGGTAAAAAGAAGAATATCAAACTGGAGATGCTCAAGGAAACTAAAGCAAGAGAGATTTTGCTTTATAGAAATGTTTTTGATCAGACATTTCTTTTCACTTCCTGTTCAAACCAAGCTACTTTAATATAGACACTAAACCAAAACTGCAACTGATTAGAAGTGGGCCGGCAGCAGTTCCCGTATGAGGAAACACATTGCTCACCATCAGATAAAAGCCAGGCTGTCTAAATGCAGCACTGCTGTACTTTACAAGGGTGACCCAGCAGCTATTTACTAGTTACTTGTTTATTTTCAATTTTCAAAAACAACTCACAAAGGCTTTTTTCCTCTTTTGTGCTCCTCCAACTTTAAAAATGGCGTGCAAAGGGTTAAAACCACTGAAGTGAAAGCAAAATGCTCAAGGCCAAGTTTTCCTGTAGCCTTTATACTTGGTTGCATTTTCATCTCCTGTGTCCTGTCAGCTGTTACCTCCAAGTGTGCTCCGACATGCCCATTGCTGTTCTAGCAGCCTTTTTGTTCAACTCCAAGCTTGCTTTTTAAAGCTTTAAAACCTTAATGCATGCGGGATGTAGAAGGGAGATGCAGGAAGGAGACCTATTATATGGGATACATCTTTTCCATCTTGTGCCCCAACTACTTCAAAACAGGGAGCTCCAAAAAAGTACCAAAGTCTGTGATAAAGAAAAATAATAGCTCCAAACCCCCTACGTAAACCTCTCCCCATCTCCAATAAAGCCTTTGTTCTGTTGTTGTTCTCATCTCCCAGCAACAACTGCCTTACACTCACTTGGCGCAATCCTTAGGAGGATGTGAAAGCAGTTACAAACACCTGTTAATTAAGTCTCAATTTGCACGTGAGATGGGTAATACTCTTATTTTACAAATGGCTATGTTGAACCAAACAACGCTGGAGAAAGCGAGCCAACACAAGGACTTGTGTACAAGCTAGAAGGTGGAAGACTGACTTTCCTTCTGGCTGCTACTCTAAATAAAACAAAAGCTATGCAAGTGCACATGAGATGTTGACAGCTTTTACTTTGCAAAAGACAAACTCAGAACAATTTTCCAGAAAATAAACACAGATACCCACATAAAAAACCACAAACCAGATACTGAGGAATAAATTTTGTCAGGCCCAATTTGCAAGAAAGAGCATTAATGTATTTTTAATGGCTGAACCAAGGGAAGGTCATTATACAATGTTTTAATTCTAGTACATTAGTGTTGCATTTATACATTGCCAGTTAATGCAATAATGTCAAACCCTCCACTAGTTGTGACATCATGAAAAAATATAGGCTGCTTCAGTATACTTTGGGAAAAATAAATCTGAGCTATTATTAAGCTCCCCTACTCCAGGGTTGGGAGAACGTTTATCTTGGTGCATCAATTCTACATGCAAGACAAAAACTACAATGGGAAGTCAACAGATGTGGAAAACGTAAACCTTTGGCAAAGTGCACATCAACAAAGACAGAGGGTTTTCCTCTTGCTTTGAGGGGTTATGATTTTTTGCAAATGAAATAATTTCAGTGCTCTTTGACCTGTAAATGCCATTTTAATGGAATGCAGAAAATAAATTAATAGAAGTGAAAAAAAGAAAAAATAAATCTGAAAGCTTGAAGAAACAGGCTCTTCAGCAGAGATGTTGAGCTTTGATTCTCAAAGAGTGACAAGCAAGGAACTGACACTCAGCACTGTTACAACAGATCAACACAACTCAAAGCTGATTTTGGGTATTTCAGGAACAGAGTACGACATGCTGAGTTTCGTATGTGGACGTGGTGCATATCCAAAGGTAAAGTATCCTCCTAGGATTAGTACTTACAGAAATGGAGTATTTCCCTGAACCCAAGAACATCATTCCTTTAAAGGCTTCTAAATTGAGATGGTTGTTTATGACCCTATTAAATCTGTAGCTTACACATACATACTTTCTATAGATTAACATTTAGCAAAATGAAAATGTCCTGAAGGTAATTACCTGGCTGCAATTCAAGGCATTCATAAAAATTACAGTTCCCTTTGGCAAGAGGCTGCGTTGGGTGGGGAAGGAAGCACCGTTACCTGAAATTCAGAGCTTTCCGAGGACAAACCCATCATGGGGCTCTGCTGCTCTGGTTTTGACTCACCTCTTGTTTCCTACAAGTATATTTGCATTTGACCCACACAGAGGTCTGGCAGAGCCCCTGTGTTTTTCAGTAGTAGTCTCTCATGCTGCTTCTTGGATTGGATGTTTTTTGCTCCCAGAACTATGGCATACCGCCTGCTGCACAGATGATGCCATGGTCTGTGCAACGCGGCTGTTCGGATGTCCACAGTGTGGTTTGGGCTCATCACCTCTGCAAGCAAATGGTGACAATTTTGATAAACCACACCCTACTGAAAAAGGGGAAACCAAGTTGCAGGCTTTGCTTTCATTAGTAATCGGGAGGGGTTTTTGTTCCACCCCTGACATTTTGTCTGCCCTGAAACTGTTAACTCTCCTCTGGCATTGGCCTGATTCATCACTGCAACTACCCCAACTGAACGCAAGTTTAGCTGTACTTAGACTAAGCACTTCAGAACATTTTTAGCACTGTGCTCAGGGCAGGATGGAGCTGATTAGAGCCAGGATCCTCAGATATTCATGTAGTACAGTCATCGGTGACAAAGATCTCACCAAAAAATGGACCAAAGCAATAGTGCATGACACCTCATTTTCTTCATCTTTAGATGGCTGCATCTGTGGGCTGTACTACCATGGATTACAGAGACTTGTTTGTTTTTTCTTCATTATATGGCTTTTCCCTCACCAAACCTTAAAGCTGCTCATGGAAAACATATCAGTTTTCATTAAAGTTTACATCAGCTTTCCCTGCTCCATCTCCTTTCTCCACACTTGTTACAAAAATGCCTTACTTTCAGTACAGTAACTCTATATCATTGCTTCATCTTTTCAAACACTTCCACATCTCATACTTACTACGTTTCTCTTCTATGCCCTTTTGTTGTTGTTTTGGGTTGTTTTTGTAGGCAGGTGCTTATGGACTTACCAGTTATACAGTAAAGTTGGATCAGTGTTTTGAGGACTGAATCTCTAGTCAGTTTATCTGCATAAGTCAATGGAGTATTTCAAGGATTTCTTCTTTTTTACAGATATATGATGCTACCATCCCTTCTTTTAGGCACTGGACCCATGTCTCTGTCTCTCAAAGATTACACAAATACTCCTGTCTGAACGAATATGTAGGCCTATGCAAAGTAAAATAAAATACAACAGTAAGGAGCAGGTGACATCTTCATGATGCCCGTTAGCTATTAACTAAACATGCAAATGGATAGTGTATAACAAAAGACTTTCTTCTGAAACAATTTATGCAATTATGAATATGTAAGTTATATTTTCCATGCTTCAGTTTGACCTTTGCTTACTGAAATGTTGACAAGGACACTCATATTCTCACTGCAAGTCATGCAAAAAAACACATTACAAACCAAAATCAAAACTGAAAGAACACAACTCATTAGATTAGAGGGGATCCTCAGGCTTCACTTCAACAAAACGGATTAAGTTTTCAGCCTCCAGGACTACAATGAAAAAGATTTAAAACATGAAACAAAAATATCATAGAGGTTTATGATTCTCAAGACAAAGAAGCAGGTATCTGGTTAGGATTTCAGCTTCTGTTATGTCACAGAAATCTTGCAGTTTTCAATCAATTGGAAGATTTCTAAAGGCATGCTATTAATTTTATGATGTGAAATTAGCAGCACCTCCCAACATTACAACTTGTTTTATCTTAATCTAAACTTCGACTGTTTCAATTTGCAAGGAGATAAAAGTTTTCCTTGCTTAACTCACTGTAAGTGGTTAACTCACTCTAAGCTTAATCCAACGCAAAGATTAGCACTAGAGCTGTTTTATGTCAAAGACTGAAGAGGAAGGTCTCATACTGGGACTTACTATGGGAGAATCATGCATATTTTGCCCATACTACTTTGTCTAGCTTTAAAGTTTTCAGGTACATAGAAATGCAAAATTGAGATGGCTGCAGTTGAGCTCCCAAGGCTCTTGCATGTGTAGACAACAGGAAGTTCTACACAGGGGCATGTCTCGACGATGAGTTTCTCAGGTACTGAGATAACCGAGAGAGTTTCTATCACATAAAATACAAGAGGCTGAAAGGAAGGAGGCAAAAAAACCAAATCACATCCAAATCCAAGCTGCCCAAATTCAGTCGCAGCTCCTTTTACACTGAAAGTTTTGCATCGGAGCTATTTGTTGAACTGTGGAAAATGCAGCTGGTGCAGAGATAAGGAAGGCATGAAAATGGAAGGTCATACGACAACCACGCTTGGCTTTGTATAAGCATCATATTACATTGGATAAATCAAGTGTAATGGTATGCGATAGGGGCAGGTAAAGACAGGAGCACTAAAGAGTACAGCTGTGGTTTAATGCTTTCCTTGGCATGCTGGCAGCGGGGTTTCATTATCAGCCTTGACTCACTGACTATTACAAACCTAAGCCAAGCGAGAAAAATTTCCATCAACGAATATTTATAGAGCAAAAGGTTAACTAATACAGAAAAGCGGGACTGAACTCACTGCAGAACACAGCTGGGGAAAGAAATTTGGGAATGTTGAAACGGCTGAATTTTGGTACAGACCAAATGCTGGAAACAAGTAAAAAACCACTTGGACTTCAAATTCAAATTGAAAGCAGGAGGTTGCATGAGGACTGCAAGAAAAAAAACATCTAAAAGCGTAGTAAATAAAACGAGATTATTGACTATCTCCATGGCCAACAGTGGAACCACGCAGCAGAACCAGGTATTTTAAAAGGGTCTGAGATGAGGCTGAGTGCTTGTTACCTGCTGTATGAATGCTGAAACAAAATTAGCCTTTAAAAATAATATGCAATATCTTTAAGCTCTCTGTTATTCTCTGAAGGGTAGAGATACTACTGGAGTTTGTAGGGAATTATATTGGTAATTCTTCCCCATATCTGACTAACTACATACAGAACACAAAGATAGACTATAATAACAGGAAAAGATTCACAAAACCTCACAAAGATGGGGTATTTGAAATGGGGAACCTATTAGAAATGCACAAACTGATAGAAATGACCCTGCCAACAAGCTTTTAAAAGCAGAACTTGACTACAGAGTACTGAAGTCTGTAACACTTTCCAATTTTCACCTGAAGACATTTGACAGTTAATAAAAAGGGGGAAAAATTACATTCCTTCTCTTCATGAAGGTCCTTACGCGTATGAAAGTAACCCACAGATCAAACTGACTTTTCCTCCAGTCCCCCAAAAGTTGCTTCTTTTTTTAATGTCTACGATCTTACAGTGCAATGAGTAAATGGAAACACATTATCACATTCACAAAAAGAAAAGTTCTAAATGATGAGACCTAGACAGGAAGATTTACATTCATACTGTAGTTTAAATCTAAAAGCTAAATATGAGAAAGCAAGCAAAAACTCAGTTTGGTTGCATTTTTAATACCATCTTGCTAAGCCTGATAGCTTTGCATTGTGCAACACGACTTACTGGGCAATGACTGCTATGCCACTGCCTGAATACTGACAGATGAACCCCAATTTCAACACCAATTCTTAAATTTCTGAATTTTCAAGTAATTTCCATATTGCCTAAGGGCTACTATGTTAAACTGAGATTTAAGTTCACATTGGGGTGAAACATCATAGAGTTGTAACAAATGGTATTAAGAGGGAAAAGGTGGAATTTATGCATCAGTAAAGTATTTTGGGGAAGGCTGGGGAAGGATGAGCTATTTACAAGTTTTTGGATTCCCAAGAATTTGTCATTTTGCAGAGGTTCTGCAAGACCTTCCCCTCCACCCCCAATATAAACTGACTTTCTCTTGTCATTTTTGCCCAACTTTGCACACCTTAAAGATCAAAATGAGACAAACACTGAGGAAGGCACACAGTGCAAGCATCTGTGCTACGGTGCACCCCATTTACGACCTGTAGCAGAGCTTCCTGTGTGAAGGTCACAGCACCCAGCAGCACAAGACCCTTCCAGTTCATCACTGTGACAACATTCTGCTTTTTGCCCCCAAAAACCTTTGGATCATGGCAAAAGATCAGTTCACAATGTATTGCACCCAATGGGGTTACCCTATAAGCTGTTTCCACACACTTGGAACAAGGTTGTATGCAGGAAAATACCCATAAGTTGAAATCTAAAACTTCCTGGTGGTGTATACCACATCTTTCATCTGCCAAGTTGGGAAGGTTTTGTAAGAGGGGTAATGCAGTTGTTTTCTAATTCTTGGTATTCTCTTGTTCTTTCAGTGGGATTTGGAAAAAAGAAAGTGCTTTTGCTAGCTGCAAGAGTGGGAAAGTATCTGGCCAGCTCTTCAGGAAAGAGAAGGTTTGCCATTCACTGAGGTTACAGCAAGAGCAAGGCTCCCTCTCCCAGCCATGCAGCTGCCTTTCCCTGTTCTTGCTTCACCCTACACAAGATTCACACATAAAAGTGTAGGAAATCATGTCCTAGAAAGGAAGGTTGGAAAGGTTTGAAGATAACCGCCGTCTCTCCCATTGCATGGCACTGCCAGCTTTGAAAGACTCAAAATACATGGGGGGAGAGGGGAGGAGCTGAAAAAAGGCAATAAAAAACACAGAACCCGAAAACTCAGAAATAAAAAAAGGGAAGAAATACAGTTTTTGTTTCAAAACTTAAATACTGATCTTGTTGCCTATTACCACAATTTTGCCTATAGCCTGGGCTCTAATCGAGAACAAGATAAATAGCAGAAGCAGATGCGGGGGATTTGCTGAAGATGTTTCACTAGGCCTGACACACCAGGCCTTTTGGAGGGGGTAAAAATGTTAAAATTAAAATCCAAATAGCAGGCTTGATAAATTCATCATCATGTCCTGTCTCACATCATGCGGTCTTCTTGGACTGCTCTTCATTCAAGATTCAGCCTTAAATCAAAAGGTGCTGTTGAATAAGAAACCTAGCTCACATCAGCACTTAATATTCATAGAAACACTGAATCGTGGAATGGTTTGGGTTGGAAGGGACCTTAAAGATCACCCAGTTCCAAGCCCCTGCCATGGGAAGCAACACCTTCCACTAGACCAGGTTGCTCAAAGCGTTGATACTGCCCCATCATAACAGAAGAGCCCAATAACATATGGATATGGACAATATTCTGATGTGCATACCTTCCATAAATACCAACCTGACAGATACTGACTCAGGTTATCAGCTCAGAGCAGCGAGTTCTTCTACAAGTTGTCAAGCCACACAATTTTTAGCACAAGAGTAAAGCTTTTTGCCAAATCTTGTCCATCCAAAGAGTATTTACTCCTAAAACCAAACCGACTTGCACACCTTCACATAGATACAAGCTCCAGATACAACTGGAATGCTACTGCAGAATGTCTGCCTGCCTCCACAAAGCACCTACTACACTTGTGATGGTAGATAAACAAGAACGTGCTGCACATGATCCAACAGCAAATCCAGGGGCACTGAGCAAGCAAAGCAGATGCAGTGTGAAAAGCAGCAAAGTTGAAAAGCCGAAAAAAATAAAGTAGCAAGTTTTATATTGAGGATAAAATTTAAAATGTCTGTTTTAGGGAAGCTGCATTAGGTTTATGCAGCAAAGCAAATGCATGACATCAGGAAACGGGTATTTCAAGAACGGTATCAGAGAATCCCAGACTGGTTTGGGTTGCAAGGGACCTTAAAGCTTCCAACCCTCCTGACACGAACGAACAGGGGCACCTTCCACTAGACCCGGTTGCTCCAAGTCCTGTGCAACCTGTTCTTGAACACTGCCAGGGATGGGGCAGCCACAGCTTCTCTGGGCAACCTGCTCTCACCAGCCCCTCATAGTAAAGAACTTCCTTCTTAATGTCTGATCTAAATCCACCCTCTGTCAGTCTAAAGCCACTCCCCCTTATCCTGTCACTATATGCCCTTCTAAAAAGTCCCTCTCCAGATTTCTTGGAAAAATAAAACTATGCAATTCAGTGTAATTGAAAAAGACAGGCACAAACCCACAAAGGGACACAATCAAGAAGCAAACAAAACATTCCTTGGTGAGATAACACAGATTATAACACAAAACCACCCCCTCAAATTGGCCCACTGGACACTGTAGACCCAGATACCAACATCTGTCCTCGGTGTGAGCTCTCATGCGATCCAGCTCATCCCCGTCCCTACCTGGAGGCAGTGGAGCAGCAGACACACTCAAGGCATGGCAGTCAACTGTTCAGAAGTCATACTCAATACAGCTCACTTCCAGCCTTCCAAAACCTCCCACACCTTCACCACAGGAAACCAGAAGTACAACACTCACTCCTTGAATTATTTTCTCTTCCAGTAACAAAGCTGAGCACTTGTGAGAAAGAGCCAGAATAATGTTGCTTCAGAAAGTGCAAGTAACAAGCAGCGTCTTATAGCCAGACGGGTAATAAGTTACACCCTGAATCCTATTTAGCTGTTTACATAATTCACAGTTTCTCTGGTTACATACTTCATAAAATATGACATCCAGCTGGGAAAGTTGGTCCACTTTATTGTCATATGGCAGTTGCTCGCTTTATATCATCCAAATATCAATTAAAAGGCAGAAACAAAACTGCAAGGCAGCTATCTTCATATTTTCATGTCACATTTGCATACATGCACCCAAATACTTGCTGTCATTCAAAGAGGAAAAATAACCTTGCCTGAAACGGGAGCTGACTCTGCAGTGTTAGGCATCAAGTGCAATTCCCAAAAACCTTGAAAAAGAGAACAATGAACAGACGTGCTCAAATTCTGCGTCAGCTGTTTTAATGGTGCGTTTTTTCACATCACTGAAATTAAATCGTAATACGCTGTCAAGGAACAGATCTAGAACCCCGAAATCAACATGATGGCGTTTTTAAAATACAGCATATGGATACAGAGCCTTTGCTGATACATATGCACTTAGCAAATATTAGAAAAATCAATCAGAATCAAAATGCAAAGTCTTCACAATGACTAGATGCCTTGTGATATTCATTTCTAATCCTAATTGCTTGATTTCATTCATCAGGATTTATATATGCACCAGTACACTACTGAGGCAGTTAAAATTAAACACATCCCATTTTTTCCCCAGGAAAGTAATGGACTTTAACAGTCGTTTTATTGCAATGAGAGATATTAACATATAATTCTGCTCCTAACTCCGGTTTATAATGTAAGCGGATCCATTGATCACTTGCAAAAGGCAACAAAAAGAGAGTTTTGCTTGATGCTAAGGGCAAATAATAACCTGACCAGATTATCCATTATTCTGATAATCCACCCAGTCTCTAAATACTACACAAGTATTTTGCCAATGACCAAGTCAGATTCGTGGCACACAAGTAAAAATGTACCAGGAAAGGCCTTGTAAATAAATCTACATCTGTGCTGCACCAAACCCATTTTGATCTATATGAACCTACCAAATTCACCATAAACGATTTTAACACCCACAACGTAAGACAAGCACAAAGAAACCAGAAGAAAAGATACACATCTCAAGAGTTACCTGGGTTTTATACACTTTCTTTCATGCCTATCTCTCACAGCAGGTTACAAGTGTAAGTGGAATGTAAGTAATCTGTAACCTACAGATGGAGGGAATAAGGTTAACTAGGGCAACAGAGGAAGACAGCAGCTTATTCCACTGGAAGAAACAGCCTCTAACCTGTATTAGCAAACAATAGTATTGCCATGGTGGGGGAGAAAGATTAATTAGTGGGGTCTACCACCATCCCCCATTCATTTAACACATGCACATCCCTATGGTTAAAATTTGACATTACATACGTGTATTGTATACACACAGAAGGAGGCAATTTAGAGGGTTAAAATGGCAATCAGATTAGGAAAAAAGTGTGCTCCATACATAACTTAAGCACTCAAACCACTACAAAAGAGTAACAGCTATGAAATATTGAAGAGTCAACACTAACATCATTAAACTTCAAAGGAGATCACCTTTTCAGCACCAGCTTCCCGCACTGATCAACTGCAGAATGGGCAGCCCCGCATCAGTCCCTTTGCAGAATCTTCTCCCCAACTACATCAGCTAGAAATGAAACACTTGAATTCTCCAAAAGCCATAAGATGCCCTTGCAGAGCTCTGTTCTGCACCTTCTTGAGTCCTATCTTAGATTTCTTAAGAACTTTGTAAATAATTTAACATTTCCACGGGGGGGGGGGGGGGGGGGGG
>JANRGW010029356.1:9174-27215 GCA_024733675.1 Psilopsiagon aymara
TTTTTGGCATTATGTTTTCTATAAAATGCTGCCTGTGGCAATTTTTCCCTCCACCCACAAAGAAAATGGAGTGAGTTCTCTTCCAGACTGTCTGCTTGTTCCTGAATGCAGTTTGGCTGTGTTCATGCAGCTTATTACTTGGCAAACATTCATGATTCATGCAAGCCAGTGCACACCGTGTGTGTGTGTGTCTGTCTGTCTGTCTGTCTGTTCAGACTTTTGCTGGGGAAGTGCTAGAAAATCTAGTCTCATCCTGGGTCAGTATAAATGATGCACCTCACTGCAGGATTTTCAGGTTTGGGTTTTTTTTAAGGCACCTTGTCCTGCTGGGTTACATTTCCCAGCATGACCCTCAAGACCTAGTTGGCCTGAGCCCTTGGTGTCCCAGCCTGGCTGTTTGGAACTTGTTTCTTCACTATGTCTTGACCTATTGGCAGCTCTCACATATTTTTGACCTCTATGAACCAAAAAGCCTTTCTCATGGGCAGAAAGCTAAGGGGAATGTCAGCGGTTTGTTGAAATATGGCCAAATTACGAAGCTCCTGGAAGGACCAAGCCCAGGAAAGAGATTTAAAACTCAACCAATGAATGCTTTGAGTGCCATCTAATTACTTAATGAAAAGGCAAAAGGCAACTCGTCTGATGTGAATTATTTGCTCAGTTATAATGGTGATAAACCAATCTCTTCAGACAGTTCCATCCACTTTGCTAAATGCTTAAAAAATCTAATGGTCACCTGATCAAGTCACCATGATTAAAGTCCCACTGCTGACAGGGCTGTTTCACTAATGTGCCACTTGAAAGCAGGTAGAGCAAAGATCCCTGAAGTTTCTTCCCCAGCTAGCCATGTGTTGTGTGTCACAGGACTACGCACAGCTGAAAACACTTCCTGTCTTCCTCCTCTGCTGCAGCAAGGCTTTCCAGTGGAAGAAGAAAGAAAAAGCAATTAACCGTGCTCTCTTTTTTCACCCATCCGTGGCTTCAAGCCGAGGCTGCTGCTATCCCCTCCCTGCTACTCCTCTTCTTTTCCCATGTACCTTCAAGTGCCTGAATGGGGACTGTGCAGTGCTCTCTCCCTGTGCCCTTCCTCCTTCTCTTTTGGATCAAGGCACTGGTCTTTCTTTCGTGAAAGCAACTCACTGTATTTGTGTTTCAGAACAAGACCTGCATCAGAGCTGTATGGTGAGCTACAGAAGTGGAGCTCCTCACCCTGCTCTGACAAAGCCCAAACCCAGTGCTTTCTGTCCTTCACAAATTACTTTAGAAATAGACTTCCTTCTGTTAGAAATATGTGAGGGTTTTCATGCTTCAACCTGGCAGGATACCATTCAAGGTTAAAAATGTTTTACGGAATATATTGATTACATCTAATTTCTGCTTTTGCTTGAAGTGAAAACTGTCTTTCTAGTTCTCAAATAGAAGACAGTATAAACTTCTGAGATAAACATCTGTCTGTGGCTGCAAATGTTTAGCACTTAAGGGCTGACTTCCTCATACATTTATGTGATTGCTGAGAGGATTTCTGCAGTCATCTTGCAAGGCTGTCTATACTATGACTACCCAGTAAACCAAGATTATAAAAATATTGATATTAAATTGGGAATACATCATGTGGCAACATATAAGCATTGCCTCTCCAGACTCAGAAGTGACAAGGGTTGTTGCTTCAGAGATTGAGATGAAAATACAAGGCCTACTCTGGGCTTTTTCAGTGCATCATTGCAATGACTGTCTATGAATCATTAAAAGTAAAACACTATTTTTTTTGAAAGAGCAAAGCATTTCATACAGGGTATATGAATGCCTGGAATGTCAAAAGCAGTGCTTCATCTTTGATCCAACAAAACTGAGCTAAAGACTGTCAGAGAAAGGATCCAGCAAAAGAAAACACAAAGCCCATCTGCTCACACCACCAAGAAAAACAGCTACGCATGTGCTGCCACCAAGGAGAATTGTAACTTGCACCACATGGGTTCACAGACAGTGCATTCAGGAGCAGCCCATTCATAAAAGAGGCACTTAGCAAGTGAAAAATGAGTACTGCTGATACTTGAATCCAGCCCTAATTCTGGAAAGGTGACATTTCTTTTAGTGAAATTAAATCCAGGGTACCAATTCTCTTCAGCCAGTGCATTCACTTTCCATACACTATCCTGGAGTGCTCCTGGAGGCAAAAGCAAGCAGGCCATAATTTTAATTAGCTAAAAAGGTTTTGAACAGGATATAAATAACAAGATTTTTAATTTTCCAGTTGCTAACCCTCATATACTTTTACACAGATTTGTTCATGAGCTTTGGCTACAACTCCTTTTGCTCATCTAATCCCCATGTGAGAAGCAAGAACAGTATTTCTGTAACATAACATCATCACCTAAGCTTCAGCCTCACCACTGAGGAGGAGTTTGCAGAAGCAACTTGCAGAAGATTAGACTGAAATTTTCCTTGTAATGCTTTGAATGGCATAGCAAAACCGACCTATATTTTAAGGCATTAAGGGTATTTCCCATCAAGCATGTTTAGTCTAAGTACTTCTGGAAAGGACATGTAAGCCTTATTAAATAAGGGGAGGGGGAAAAAGGCAATCTTATTTTAATATAGGAATGTTAACATCTATTTGCTCGTCTTGATATAATTTCTGGAATGGTTGCTTTAGGAACGTAATCTTAACAAACTCATAGGAAATGGAAGGAAGAATTTAAATTAATTTACTTCATGCATTTATAAATTGTTTAAGTTAATCACAGTAAACCAAACAGGATTCAGCCATACTTAAACATAGCCTTTGCTCAAATATAAATTGTTTATTATATCCATGACACACAACCAGACAAAACTGATTCCTGATTTGGGGAAGAGTCTAATTTGTTTTTATTAGCTCTACGGGAAAACATTTTGGCAGAATGTTAGCTTTTCAATGCAGAACATTCTCAGAAAAAACTGAGTGAGGGACTGATGCAGCAGAGTCTTGCCACATCTTCATCATCTTCACCACATCAGTAGGTTGGCCTAACATTGGCTCCTAGGGCAGGGCATGCCCTTCCCTGGTGGAAGCAGGGCTGTGCAGGGAGCCATGAGTGAGCCTGAACACTGTCAAGAAATGGTCAGGGAAATGAAACTTCTCCTTGTGCTCTTATGGGCTTTCATTAAGACCATTCGTTTACCCCACTGCAACACTGCTGAGCTCAATAGGTGTGAGTTCAGCAATTTGACTTATTATATCTATGGAGCATGGGCAGATCTTTAACATGGACTATGTGCTTTTTCCACCAATATATGGTGAGTGCTCATAGACTAGCTTAAAGGCTGGATATTCTTTTCTTCACATGTCTTCACTATAGTGCTAATGATACGAAGTATTTGGTTTAAAAATCCTACCAAGAAATACAATGGATTTTTACAAATAAATTTTTGCTTTTCATTTTTCCAGTGAGCATCTTAACAGTCCTTGGTGAGTCTTGATTGCCTTGTGGGTTGGCTAGGCTGATGCTCTATATTTTTTGCATTACTTGCCTGCTGTGCAAGATCAAGAATATTAGCTTCTAGAAGAGATGGAGATGTATCTCAGGAACAAATGTATGAACTAATCTTTGGATAGAGGGTCAGACAGGTCAAATGATGATGTTTGTTAATCTTTTCTCGTCTCCTTTTCTACACGTGTGGCCAATGCATTAGCAATTGGATTGCATGAATGCCAAAGAGGAAATGACTCACCATCATAGCAACACATTCCTTCCTTGAACCACGCATCTTGGCAAAAATAAAATTATCAATTTAAGGAAATTACATGCTCTGATGAATATCTTGCATATGCTTGTGTCTCTATTTTGCTATACTTCATGGTAATAACTGCATTTTTAAACACTTGCTTTAATTATCTTCCAGGGGTAATTAAAATTAAATTATAGGTATTGTGAGCTGCATGTAGTGCTAAGGTTAAGACAATAATTATGGGGGAAGGGCTCCTAACTGGACAGGGGGAGGAGCTCTTCTTTGAAAATATCTTATGCAAGTATCTCCTACATGGTTGCCTCATCAGGCTCAGTAATCCAAGACCAGAGCAATGTCTTTGTCTTCCAGGTCTAAAGAAACCCAGCAAACTAAATACTAAGGGTATTCTTTATGAAGAAAAATATGTGAGAAAAAAAAAAAAAAAAGATGTCTGGAAAGGCCAAAACGTTTAGTACTTGTTTGGTTGTCTTAATCTTCTCTCTAGCTACAATCAGACAATAAAAGATTAATTCTCAAACTAGCATGGGATAAGAAAAATGTGGAAACCACATATTATATTATAGTGTTTCAGCCTGAATGATGTGATTGAAATTCACCTCAGAATCTCAGATCCATTTGTGCTTGTCTTTGACTACTCTGACTCTCCTGCATAAAATGGGAGTATGCGTCCAGCCCCAAATCTAAATTCACAACCCAGCCACATCATGGTTCTGTATCAAGGCAAGACTTTGATGCTCCCTCATCTTCCCCTTCCTAGAACCCTGTCTGCCTGCAGTCAATCAGTCATATGGCCCAGATAGGCCTTTCAGCACTCCTCAACTATTTGAAGGCAACCAGAAAACAATGAGAAGAGGGTAGGAGTCAACATGGACTCATCATTATTGGTTATTTTTTCATACAGAGTAGTTCCTCTTATAAGATTGAGAAGATAGATACAGTACACATCATGTGTCTTGAGCTTAGAAAGGCTTTTGACATCACCTCAAGTGATATTCTTGTTAGCAAACCAGGGAAATATTGCCTAAATTCAAGTACAGAGGGGCTGCAAAGCTGGCTTGAAAGAGATAGCAGTCGATGCAGATCCCTAGGAGGCACTGAGTGTGTTCCATAGCAATCCTAGTCTGGCTCCTATTCAGTATTTTAAAAATAGCCTAGGTGATGGACAAAAAAATAGGTGTTTGTTAAATCTGAAAATCGTATCATGCTGTGAGAGGCTGCAAGTGTGCTGCAAGATGGACTGACAATTCAAATTGTTCTTGACAGATTGAATGAATGTTTCGAAAAAACATGATCCTCTTTAGTTGGAACACTTACAAGGGAGTAATTAAGCATTTAGCTACTTAATGGGGAAAACATATGTAGAGCAGTTGGCCAAAGAAGCTGTAGTGCTCAGAGTGGGTCACAAACCTGACAAGAGTCAATAGTATCTTCCTGTTATAAAAGAGGGTGACCACCACACTGTGATGCTTAAACAGCAGTGGTAGCTGAGAGATGTACAAAGTGAGCCTGCTTCTCTTTCGAAACCTGGTAAGGCTTCAGAGAACTGCTCTGTCTTATTTTGGGCAGCAGAATAATAAGATGACTTTCAAATATGGTCTCTGAGGAAATGTGGGAGCAATGCAAGACTAGAAAAGAGGATAACTGAGGGGCAGTAAGATAATAATCTTTGAACATTGAGAAGTTGCAAAGAGGAAAAATGTGTTGGACCTAATTGTGGTGGATAGATCAAGCACAGCAGGGAACATCTAGATAATTCATTAAGAAAACCTTACGGGAAGGCTGCAGGATGTCCAGCATGACTAGACAAAGGTTAGACACCAGTTCTCTGGTATAACTGATCCTGTAACAGAATGGAGATCCTAGCTTTTTGATGACATCTTAAGATCCTTTCCTGCCACAGGAGTTGCAGTTCTGTGTTCAGTTTGTGTCTCCAAAGGTCTGTGTTCAGGGTGATCAAGAAGCTGGAAATCTAGTTCAGTGGGAAATTCCAAAATGTGCTGGGGCATGGGGCAGGATATCCTCTTTTGCAACTCACCACAGAACATCCATATTTCTCATGGAAAGGAAAATATTTAAAAAATAGGCATTTGGATTGCTTCAGAATATAGTCAAGCCAGGAAAATCAGCACTCTGAGGTCATACAGCTTAAAAATGGCTTGCATGCACCTGGCTCCATTTTTAACCTTGGAAAAGAGCAAGCTTAACGAATTGCTGCTCTGCTGAGAGGCTCATTTTTCCTGGCACCCTGAGCTCCCCACTGCTCAGCTTGGAAGCTCCAAATACACAGTCTCATCATGGGTTACACAGCATGGAAGCATATGTCTGTCACTATTAGGCAAGATGACAAGAAATGGTCACAGTTCTGCATGTATTTCCCTAAAGTCCATTGAAAATCAATGTTTTCACAGGAAGACTGCTTAAAACAGAGCAACATTTTCTGACAAAGCATTTTTGCCTGAAAAATCCCAAGATGTTTTAGTTCAAATTCCCTCTGTCACATGTGAGAGGTCCAGGACAGACATCCCATGTTTGGCACTGATTGGTTACCAGAGGACACACCAGTAGATGGAGCGCACGACAAGGCAGCGCTACCCTTTGGCTCTGCAGCACTAGGTAGTATTCACACGGTTCTCCGCTCACAGCTTGAGGCAACTGAACTGTGGGACAGAGGCCTGGACAAGCCACCAAGTCGGCTGCCAAGCTAGGATTTTCTTGGTGCTATGATCCAGATAAGAGGCGAGATCTGCTTTAATGTTTACCATCGAGTTTTTTGGCTGGCTGATTTTTTTTTATATGGCATTTAGGTTTAGCTCGTACACTGCTAATTATGCCAACGTTATACATATTCCCACAATTTTCTGTTTCAGGAGTACATCCCAACTCCAACCAAAAAGTTGTTGCAGTATTTTGCAAGTCTCCAGAGATTTTGCACTTTTTTGACTATCTGAAACTCCCAACACAGCTTCCTCAGCAAATTTCATAAACATGTCTGATCTTTCTGAAATGGTTAGTGATGGCAGTATGAAGCTAGATTAGCCCAGAATCAATACCACAATACCAGCATTTGAGTGGTATCTTCTTTTCACCAGCACTTGTTTTCATCTTTCAGTAGCTAGTCCTACTTGCCTTTCCTTTTCTGTCCTGTTTCCCATCTTATGTAGGTTTCCCCAAATGACACCACAACAAATACTGCAACAGTCCAGTCTAGAAAACATTTTTTACCAGGACGGTCTCTGGTTAGCACCATCTCTCTCTGCTAAGCCCATAGCACAGTATGTCTCTTTTTCACTCACTGATGTCTCCTAGTAGTGACTCTTTCAACAGTGTTTTTATAAACCAGAGTGTAAGTTTTCACAAAAAATAGAACTTTTAAGTTATTTGTGCATAAATCTTCTGTAAAGCAGGACAACTTACATTTCTTTCTCCCACCCTTTGTCTTATTTAGTTTCCCAAGGCCAAACACACTGCTCAGGGCACAGTAAAGTCATGATCGTGGTGTTGCCACAGTTCTAATCGAAACAGCAAGTGACCATCATCTAGGCGTCTAGACAAATCCATTGCTGAGAAAGAGAAGGCAAAATGTCACTTCAAGGTGCAAAACTGAGTGCTGCTTTTCTTTTAGCTTTCAATCTTCTGCTTTCTGCTACTCTGGCATTTTCCTATAGTGCCAAATACTGAATATCTCCCTCAGGAAAAATGTCCTGGAATGGGAGAGGGCACAGAAATGGAGCAAAACTAAAAATCATTATCAAATTGGCATGAAAGGGGCAGGATGCCAGTGTCAATGCTTGTCAGATTTAAGAAGTCACTTCACAGAATGACAAGTTGAGTGAAAGTTTCTTGGGAAACAGTGTGGTGCAGAGGACAACATAGACAGCACAGTTCCAAAGGCAAATGCAATTTGCACAAGCCTCTGCAATTTCATGGCAGTTGCTTTCATCATGCGCTCCTTTTTTAAATAGCTCTGTAGAAATTAACATTTTCTGAATTACTTACAAGAATGAAATTGCTTCAACAAAACAGAACAAACTTTGACAGTTTGACAAACCTATTAAGGGTGCATGTCCTTCACTTTCTGTTATTTGCCTTTATCCTTCAAAAATAATGATTTTAGATGGGTTTTTTTGTGAATTAATTTTAAAAATGTGATTAATTGCACATGTGCTACTAAGACTTCAAGTGGTCATCTCTGTTGGACTCTTTTGAGATTACTCTTTCAGAATGCTTTTTATTACTGAGATTGCTTTAAAACAGACTTTATTTACCCTGATATGCACAATCCTTGTTACTGTACTACAAAGTGTCCTGTCTTCTGAAAGGGCTTGTCTAGGATTAGTGGATGAACCATATACTATTTTGGGGCAGACTGCTCGGGTGTCAAGGTATACACAAGCCCTTTGATGACTCCATGACTGGCCCTGCTTCACCACTCCACTCCTGCAGCATAGCCACGTGGTGCATTCATATGCATGAGATTCAGCAGCAGTTAATCGTTCGCATGACCATTGTTTCCATCTGTGGGTTTGCCTTGAAACTTTTGACGTTCTCTTTATTGTACTTCTTGCTGTGTGAATTTCCTTGTTTTGTTTTGCTTCTGAAAGTAATTTTTGGTTGATTATTGTGTAGTTACAAAATTAGAGTAGTAGCATCTAATTGTACTTCTGAAGCAAAAACATGTAATTGTGGGAGACTAGATTCAATTTAAAGAAAGAAAACCCCTCCACCAGGGTTTCTCATGGTTTGTACAGTGCATTTGCCAGCCATTGCTGCTTTGATTGCATCTAACCTGCAATTAGCATGTGCAATTAAGGCACAATTAATGTGTGCAATTGCATTATTTCACTGTTACAATAGTAGCAATATTTAGCAGTTAGTGTAACACAATGTTTATAAGTTGAAATGATTTATCAGTATTTACCAATTATGCCACAGGAAGGAGGGCATGGAAAGCCCATGGAAGTAGCCAACAAGGAAGAGAGGCTGGGCAGATTTAGCACTGTTGAAAATGGGGACTCAACTGACACTTTCAGCTTACTTTTGGCTTGTCGTATTGCTCATATGTGACATAATAGGGGAAATCAGACTTAGCATTTCATATTTCTGAATTATTCTCTTCTGTCTTAAACATTTTAGATCAGTTTTGTAAGCCAAATAATCCTACCCAAAGATTTATAGACAAAGATTGTTTGAGCATGAACTAATGCTGTGATCTGTGTGTATGAGGAAGCCTGATGCATATAACAGGGTTTTATGTGCTCCTACCTGGAAGGTAGGGTTCCATTCCATTCTACCAGTTCTACCAGGCTTTTCTTAAAAGACGTTTCCAGTCCTTTAAGAGTCAAATGATATTTGAAAAGCATCTTAATGCATCATTGAAGGATAAAATGAAAATACATTTCAATTCAGTTTCACAGAAATAAAGATAAATCTGAATTTCTAGGCACAAACCTTGAGTAGATAAACTGAGATATTTTGAGTGCCAAACTGCTAGTGTTAGAATGAAAGACCCCAGTGATAATACCCAGAGCCCAATTCAGTTAAATCAATGTGAGTTAGAAGCACTAAAATTATACATAACAAAACTCTATTGATTAGTGTTAATCTATCACACAAAATACTATTAGAAGTCCTGACACAAAGATGACCTGATCCAGGCACGATAATTTGTGTGAATGATTTTGCATATGGACTCAGCAAAAAATACACGAAGTTCTCAAAAAGATGCATCCACACAACTAAGAGCAAAAACTGCTTCAGCATCCTTTCTATTTCCCTTCCTTTCCTATTGAAAAAAGATTATTAGAAGTACAAACAACCAACTGATCAGCTTATACTGACTTATACCTGCATCTCGCTACTTCCAGAACTTGGTTTGGCATCCTGAGAGATGGTGTTTGTCAGTAACTAGAAGGATCTCATGGGCCAATACTATCCAACTAGAAAAGCAAAAAAAAAAATAAAATGCCCATTTCTGCAAAGACAATTTAGCTTTTCTACTTGAAAGCAAGATAAATTTTGATATATTTTCATCCAAGATGTTTAGTAAAGATGATATGGGCACAGCACACCAGTAAACCACATTCTGAAGCAGGGTTAAATAGGTTTCATATTTTATAGCTGTGCTGGCAGTCTGTTGTTTCTTTATCTCTAGTGCCTGTAGGTACCTTCTGTATACATATCTCTGCAGGTTTTGATTGACAAATGACAAACATAGCCTGTATTTATAAGGTGGCATTTACTTCACTTTTTATTAAAATCACCAGCTACAAAATAGACGTTTTGTACATACTGGTCCTAAATAGGTAACTATGAGAAAATGACATTAGTCCTGAAATAAGACCATCATATAGCACACCTGGGATGTGATAAAGGGTCAGATATAATAAAAAATATATGGAGATTAGATAAGGAATTCACATCACACTGGAAGGTTAACCTACACCTGTGAAAAAATCAGTGCACATGTTGATCAGAGACTCATTTTCTGCAAACATTAAAAAAGTTCCATTTTGCTGTTATTTATATATATTATAGCCACTACTGCTGCAACAAGGAACTGTGTTATTTCAGTCTGACATGTGCTGTAAGTGTTGCAGTATCTGGAAATAAAGAAATGTACTAATGTAAAGAGAACCGAGGCAATTACACTTTATTTTTGTCATAGTAGCGGTGTCACAAAACACCACAGACCAAATCTTAGCTGATGGGAAATGACATACCTCCCCATGAATCGGCAAAAAATCCAGTACTCACCAAGAATCTGGACCATAAGCAAAACATCCTGCCACCGTACTCTGTCCTGCACTTCAAGGTCAAAAAGGAAAGGGAAGAAGGGCCCGCCCTGTGTGCTCTGCACTCCATCCAGCCTGGCTGGGAGGCTAAATAAGCCCAACAGCCCTTAATTTAGTTCCAATCATGATAGCTGGTGTAGCCAGATGCATAAGGCAATAAGTGATACAGTGACCTGTGGGTATTACAAGGCAGAGGCTGGGGCCACATTGTAATACTAATTTTTATACTGGTATCAATATAGGTTTTGGCTTAAAGTCCAGTGGATCACTATAATAGCACAAGAATATTAGCTTCCAGGACACTGTTAAAGGAATCTGTCAAGTGCTGCAGAGTGACTCTTGCTCCTATCTACTGCTCTGAGAGCACGACCTTTTTGGTTACCATGACCTTGTTAATTTTTCCACACCAACATCCTGGGGATTGGAATTTCATGTAGAATGTATGAAATGAAATCAAGAAAGCATTGTATTTAAACACATATTTCAGCAGGACAGAAAACATCATAGGAGAAAGGTTCATACTGGTCAGTGCTACCCCAAATACAGAATAAGAAACAAATATCAAATAATTAAAGTTAAATAGGTGTTGATTACAAGGTGCAATACATGGTTATATCCATTAGTTTGCTGCAGGAACTTCACCCCAAGAAATAAATTTCTCTCTTTATAGAATGGACCTTTTTATAGAATACAAACAGATCCAAACTATAGTGTCTTAACACGAAGTTTAGAACTTAATTTTGCAATTTAGGATTAACCAAAATACGTTCAATCTATTCATATCATAAAATCACAGGCAGGCCTTCTCTGATCATCAACACGTTAATTTCAGTGTCAAAATATAAATTAAACACTGATAACGTAAGATCAAGTCATTCTAAATCTGTAGGAAAATATAAACAGACAATGACAAGGAAGTAATTTTGCTATATTCTTAATATATAGTCAACATGCATAAAAAATACATCTTTCAGGTAAATATTCTTTTTTCTCTGTTATAATTTTAAAGTGCATCTAAAAGCTGCAATATAAATCTTTCACTTTAAAAATAGAGGAAAGTGAACAGCAGTTCAGAAATGATAGGTAACTCCTGTTAACAAAAAGATTAAGAATTTCTAAGTGCTATTCCAATATTCACAGCTCTGATAAAGTGGGGGTGATATTTCGGTTGGGCAACACTGGCAAACACTGACTGGGCCCAATGATTATATTTCATAGAATCACAAAATCCTGTAGGTTGGAAGGGACCTTAACAGGTCATCTAATTCAACCTCTTCAAAGCAGGGTCAACACTGGCTGCCTGGGGCTTCGTGCAGGGAGGTCCTGCCAACCTCCCAGGATGGCAACTGCATAACCCCACCAAGCCCTGTTCTACTCTCAGCTTGTGCTCACAGCAGAAAATCTCAGCAAGCCATCTAGTTAGAGCCCTTGAAGTACTCTTCCTATAAGCCCACAATTTCAAGCCTTATCAGTGTGACTACCAACCAGCTCTCTACCCCCAGTGACCTAATCCACTCCTAACGGTAACTTCAGAGAACTGCCTGTGTATGTGAGTGATCAGTTTGAGCTACACTGTGCATAGGCACCCCATAAATAGCTGCCCTCTTTGGGACACAGACAACATTTTCAGAAGTGCTCCCTTCTTGAGGAAACACTTCTCAGAATGGCAGCAGGGGTGCTGCAGGCACTGGCCTGTCCCAGAGACTTTCAGCCCCCATCAGCAAATACTTTCCTAGGAAGGGGTGTTCTACCTGCAAAGCTCTCACCATCACTCTGTAAAATTATAGTTTCCAAAATATACGTCAATTTTTTCACTACTTTTCACAAAATAGTACCAGAATGCTGCTGCCATTCCCTCTCTATAAATACCGCACATGAACAATGCCCGGTGCTGTGGAGCTACAGCTACAAGTCCTTAGCAAGCAGTTCAATTTCATCCAGCAGGAAGTCCATGTCCTCTCGACTAACTTGTGGGCTGATCACCACCTGACGGAAGAAGTTGACTTTGCCCTGGTGAGGCTGGTACCCAAGCATCATGCTGCCCTTCTTCATCATCCTTTCTTTAATTATAGGAGCAACCTGAAAGTAGAGACAGAAAGGCTTGACGTCACACTCAGAAATACAGCAGATTTGGGCAAGAACTGTATTTTGCGACTTATGAAGTTTTTCTGAGGTGTCTTGCCTGCCTTCTCACTGCCTGCCCCCCACTGCCTGCCTGTAGGTTTAGAGGGAGACTTTACCCTAAGAACCTCAGAATCAGAACAATATCTAAACCCCTCAGAAGCCTGCTGCTTGAGGCATTCATCTGTGGCATGGAAAATCTTGGGTTAAGGTCCCTAGTCTTCCTGATCTAGATCATAGTTTTGAACATAGGAAGAACATCAACTGCAGCTGACTGAAGGCATGCTTTCTCTCCTTGTGCTAACTAGGCTAAGCCTGACTATTCACCTTTGATGGCCCTTCTCCTACCACATCTGCAAAGCAGCCATCCTTGGATGACATGCTCCCTGTGAAACTTAAGCTGCCAAGGAAGTCAGTGTGATGCAATATTAAGGGAAGGCCTGGAACTTAAGATTTTATCTCTTAGATTGAAGACGTAAGTAGCATACACCACTCTTGTATTGAGTGGGATGAAATCTCATAGGTGTCTCACTGCAGAAAAAAAAGATGGCAGTCAGGTCCCTGTAGCTGACCACTTTATCTCATCCCAGCAGGGCTTTTAACCTTGTTCAATTAATTTAAGCGTGTGTGTAGTTTGGCATTCTTATTCTTGAAATTAGTCATTAGCTTAAAGGCATTGCTGGATTAAATACTCCATCTATTCCTTGGAAGACAGAATTCAACATCAGTAAGTATTTCGAGAGAAATAGTATTTTAAAGAAATGCACTGCATTTTAATATATTACTAACACCACCAGTGTATTTCAGAACAATGGGTTCCTTTCCTTCCTTTTGTGATGGTCTGACTTTGAACTAAGCAAATAGCTGTATCACCTAACCCTGGTTTCTACATTAATTTATTTCAGCTCTGAAAGTTAGTGTCAGAAAATTCCACCTGATCTGCAAAAGAAAAATGATGATGCCAACCTTACCTTAATAGCTTTATTTTTACATGGCGTATTTTAGTAGGCAAGTCCCATACACTTTGCTTAGATAGAAACAGCTCAGGTTTTCAACACTAACAGCCGAGCTTTAACATATTTAGTGGAGATACCTAAATTATTGTGCTTCAAAATGTATGTTGAATTCAGAGAAGTGTTTATGGTTCTAACTTAATCTGCCTCTCTGATTACGGTTTGTCTTTGTGATGAAGCTATGTGGTTTATTTAGTGTTTGCTTTTTAAACTATGAGAGTGATGGAGACAGAATTCTAATGAAGTCCAAAGTGTGACATCAGTATGAAGTATGCATATCAAAGCAATTAATATCCTTCCAGACTGCAATGTGCAATCAGAATTTGAGGGTTTGCATATTGCTGCAAGCATAAATTGAGAAATGAGTTGCAAAAGTAGTTCTGATAAACATTTGGGAAACAAAAAGTTAACAGTAAGGACAGGAACACTCAGAATTACAACAGAAATGTTAAGAGGCATACTGTGATACCTTAGGTCACATTCAATAGCACCTTTTCCCATAAAATCTAATGTGGAGCTCCAGGTGTGCCTCCTGCATTAAAGATCCTAATGAAAGCTACCAACAAAATCACAATTCTGCTGTGTATCTGCAATACATCATTTAAAATCAGAAGTCATTAAACATATCCCTATACCATTACCCACCTGGGTTTCTGTCTGCCTAGCAAATGATTCAAGGATTTCTCAATTTTCTGATTTTATATCTCAGAATTACTTCAGACAAACTTCATTTAGTCCATACTCAAGAAAAAAAACCCAAACCAACCAAAAACCAAAAAACCCCACTAACCAACCACTTCATTTCTGCTTGGAGAGAGATGGTAGCTATTTTGCATAACAGAGCCACCTTTTTATACCCTAAAAAGCATGTACTCAGCAAACAAATCCTCTCCACTGCAGACCAAATATTCCAAGCTGCATCCTAACAAACTCATTGAATGCTGCACTGAGCAGCGCTAACACTGGAGCAAATCTGGGCCTTATAATTGTTCTTGCACAATTTGCCAGTGGTGGAGTCAAATTGGAAGACTCTTGTTTGGCAGTGCTCCTGGTTACCCACACTAGTGTATGGACCTGAAACACACATTCTCTTAAAAAAAAAATAATTTTGGCATAATAAAAATTCTCCTACTTCTCCCACAGTTTGCATGTGTTGAACCCTTTAACAGCACACAACGTTATTAAGAGCTCTGCTCTTCCATTTTTATTCAAGTCAGCTGTGTCCTGGCAGCAATGACACTGTGACAATTCTCAGAAGACATTGCACCCACGAGGCATTTTGCTGGGCACCATATACATAGGAAAAGAAAAAATTCCTCCACCCCTGTACTTGACAAGGACCCCCAACCACCTTCTGCTCATGGAATAAAGACACTACAAGCACAAGAGGGAAAGCAAGTTTTTCTTAATACAGTTTCTCAAGCTCTTTAACATTCAAATCCCTATGGAAACTTTTAGGCTTTACTGATGTTCCATCAGAGTTATTTCATCTTTTGTATCACATTATTGATCCTCTTCTTCTCAACACACAGTGCTCCACAACCCATTATCCCAAAATGTGCAGTAGCACAAATGGAGGCCATGAAAGCAAAAACATTCAGAGCTTCAGTAATTTGAGGACTGTAAATATACTACATTTCAGTAGGTCTTCTCTCATGGAAAGGAAAGGTAGAAAAATCTCACTTTCACCACCTCATTTAGTTCCAAATTCACCCTCCATGCTAACGAATTTGTCCTCTTAATTTGAAGTGCATTTATCCCTTTGTAAAGGCAAAACCAACATTTCCTACTTAAAAAGAAACAAAACATAAACTCTTGTTTGAGCTTTTGACTGGATTATTTTTCAAAGATTTTCCAGTAAGTATTATGCACGTTCTGCTTGCTAACATGATGCACTGTAACAGAACTATCAGGGGATGCCATCCACAGAAAGCAGTAAGGAACAGAACATATGCACAAATACTTAAGCACATGTCTCATTCAAGAGCCATTAAATAACACATGCGTGCTAAGGCTTGGACTTGAGGAGCACAGCATATGATGGCAAACTGAATGGAAAAGCAGCAGAAAAATTAGTACCTAAAGAATTTGTCTATTGAGGAGTTTGATTAGGTTAATTCCCGCTGAAGTCAATGAGACCTGAGGATGCTCAAGTATCAGAAAGAGCTGCACAGCTCCATTCAGTATAGACTCCTTGGAAAGCAATTTAGAGACAGTGAGATTGCTCCACCAGTCCAATTATTCTACTGCAGGACTTATCTCAAATTGTGCATCTAATTCTTTATGTGGCCTGTCAGTGGAGTAGTCTCAGAATTTTAAGCGTAATGTATCCTAAAACTTCCTGCATTTGCTCCTTTCTCTTCCTTCTTACCTCTGGCCTCCCCTGACAACCCATCCTGGAGATTATTTAAAACACTCACTACAGGAGCGTATTACCTATCAGACATACTCTTCTTACACCTAGGAAGGTGGGGAGAAGTTGCAATGCATGGAAGGCTGCAGCAAATCTGCATACATTGCATTGTGCAACCAGAAGCCCAGGGAATGGCTTTACCTGAGGACTGATGGGTGCATCACCGTCTCCCCATTCAGACCTACACAGAGGCTGTAAAATCTCATGCTTCCCTTACTATTAATAGCAGAGGTTTTTAAACAAGAGCAAAAACTAAATAGTAGTTAAGCTCCTTCTCCATCTACCTGGGTGACAGGATAATCTCTTCTCCCACTCTGAGCCAGCACTCAGCCACACTAAAAACAACAGAAAGTTTTAGCCCTAAAGTTTAAGCTGTTTCTGTCAAGAGTTCAAACCACAGCTGACCCTCAGATATATTCACATGGAAGATACTGATGTTCCTTACCAACAAGTACACACACAGCAATGTGATAAGTAGGCAGCTTGAGCAGATGAAGTGTCCAGTGCACCAGGAGGATCAGGAAAGCAATCTCCCTCTCCATGGCTCAAGTATCCTTGGGAAGAGTGATTCTGCACAATCATACTACAGGCAATACCTTAAAAAGCATTGTGTTCCCCAATAGACTGGTCAATGGCATTCAACGCAAATTCCTCCAACACTTCAAGAATTTCCATGAAGGTCAGGCTGTGACCACATAGCACACTTCAGCAAACACTGTTAAAGACTGACTCATCAATAGAGTTGAGCACATTGTCATCAGAAGCAGCATGTACCTAGCGTTTCCAAGAGCTAGTTTCCAAGTTAACCCTTAAAAATCTTTTCAGAGGACTTGATGAATCACCAAATTGAGATAATTTCTTCTTCTTCCAGCTAGCAAGGCCTCCAATACCATTCTCACAGTGGTCAAGCTGGTTTTAAGCCTGCTTTTTAAGCAAAGAACAACTTCCTAGCACATGAGTTTCTGTGTAAAGCGAGATCTCCAGAGCAGCTCTGTTAAATAGGTGATGTTCCCACCCCACAACATAGCATTACGCTTTGGAATTCATCTACTGTAAGCCGTTTCCAGCTGAACATTTGAAACAAGAATCCATTTGTAAAAGTTTATTCTAACTACCAAAAAAAAAATATAAATCATAAGACAGCCAGGTGCCTAGCTTTTTCAGACCACACAATTTCATTAACTTCTAAAATACACACCCCCCTATTACCCACCTATAGTTTGAGTCCCATACATAGACCAAAATAGCTGATGTTTTCTGATGAGAAGGGACAGAAAAGAATAATGTAGCTCTTCCATTCATATGAGGTAAATCCACTGAGCACCCAGCTGCACTAACTATGCTGGGTATGGAGAGCCAAAGTAAGTTTTCCTAGAGAACAGCAGAATTTCCCAACAAATATGATACCTTGTTTTTCTTGCTGAAATAAAGAAATAAGCACCTACTGGTTTTAATAAACCCCTGATTTTTCTGCTCTAATGTTGTCCCTGACAATTGCAATTAATAGATATGCTGGAAGTGAAAGAAAGCTCAGATTGAACAACTGCAGAATAGCTTGCTGATAATGGAAGACTATGTCCAATCCTGGTTATAAATTTCTCTGTGCTCTGCCCTAATCTGTAAGGGATTACATTTTAGACCTAATCCACTATTCAAACTGTCCTATCACAAATGATTTTCTATGCCTCAGACACTGTACCTCTGTTACCTGAATGTCACTTGTACTGCTGTCATTCTCACAGACTCTAGTTGTGTTAGTCTAGTTATATCAGATATTGATATACCACAACAGCTTTTCCAAAATGTAGGCTAGAGACTATACTCTTTAAAAGCAATGGAGACCTCAGAGCAGCCTTCCAATATCTGAAGGGGGCCTATAGGGATGATGGGGAGGGAGTCTTCATTAGGAACTGTAGTGACAGGACAAGGAGTAATGGGTTCAAACTTAAACAGGGGAAGTTTAGATTGGATATG
>JANRGW010029356.1:27315-40551 GCA_024733675.1 Psilopsiagon aymara
CTTCCCTTGTATTTCCCTTGTCATTATTATTATTGGTGGTAGCAGTAGTGGTTTGTGTTATACCTCAGTTACTAAACGGTTCTTATCTCAACCTGTGGGAGTTGCGTTCTTTCGATTCTCTTCCCCATCTCCAGGGAGCTGGGGAGAAGACCGAGAGGGGAGTGAGTGAGCAAACTGCATGGCTGACTGGTTAAACCACGACAGCTTCAAAACACTATTTCCAGTTAAAACTTGAATTTGAGTGAAAATTGACCCATTTTTATTACAGATGGTAGAAAAGGACTAAGGAAACCAAAACAGAGCTAACTGCTTCATTTTAGCTTGTCTGAAAACAAAAAATTCTTTCTCATCAACTAAAACCAAGAATTACTTCCAGTTTCTTAAATCAACAGCCAAACCAAAAACTCCATTATTTGCACAAAATATGTGGCATCAGAAGTGCTGACATTGCTTAACTGAAATATCTTTAGAATTTTTTGGCACTCAGAAAAGACAACGTATGAAAAAATCCATGAGACTGCCTCTTTTGTTGGCAAAATTTGGCTGGAAATTCCACATGAGCAGCTTCAAGTAGTGTGGATGACTCCAAATGTGCTAGCCCAGCAAGTACTACAAAGTCAGAATGCCTATAAAAGCTGGTGTTAATACTGGCAAAGGCTATCAGAAACATTTTTCCATGTATTTTGAACAGTTCCCAGGTCACTGAGTATCTATGCAACACAAAGCTCAAGAGTTATTCCAGCTGCTGGCAGCAATGACTCCCAGTCACCAGACCCCATTCTGCTCCTCCTGAAATTAATTTCAGAATTGCCATGGACTTCAGTGGAAGCAGAATGTAATTATCTAAATTTCCTCCATATGTGTCTGCTTCAGGTGGCAGTTTGCAAATAGCCTTCAGCTTTTACTAGAGAAAGCTACACTCACAGTAAATCAATAACCTTTCTAGGGATCCACCAAAGCAGGCTAGACAGTGTTGGAAGGATAGGAGCATATTAGCAGCTCCAACTATTTCTCTTCCTCAAATACAGCCTTGATGAAATTTTCTATGGCACTGAATACTACACTAGAAATTGGCTGCAGATTAGTAGCTAGAACAAAAAGAAAGTCGCCCTTTTGACAAAGTGGAAAGATCACATTCTCATGATTTCACAAAAATGGAAAACACAATTTTTTTTTTTCCTCAACCATTCCTTGCAATGGAAGACAAGTATATACTGTTTCATCTGAGCACAAAAATCTATTTTGGCTCCCCCATAAGGGGTAAATTTTCATTTGGAAGTTCATGATTTTTACTTAAAAAAAAACTTACTGCCTATTTGGAATCTGTCAAGTTATGTTTCCTGCAAGAATTGACCATTTGGATTCATGTATGTTAATAAGGAAACAAGCATTGTACATCAATTGTCACCAAAAAATGTAAATAAAAACTCACTAATTAAGTATTTCGACTCAGTTTTAAACTTTGACATGTAGGCTATTAATTTCAGTGTGTCTTCACAACACTGTTTCTTACCTTGCTTAAATGATAGCACAATGATTTAAATACTGGATACAGTCTCAAATAGGACCAGTTCCTAACCTCGCCAGAGGCTGGTTGGACCTTTAAAGATCACCTGGTTCCAACCCTCCCTCCACGGGCAGGGACACCTTCCATTAGAGCAGCTTGCTGAAAGCCCCATATCTGATAACATGCTTCTCTTTCCCTTTATGAGAGGTATATAATCCTTCAGGGCAGTGAAGCCTCTATGTGTTCATGCATCATACATTGGTGTGCATTGGTCTCTTCTCTCAAGTAACAAGCAATAGTAAAAGAGGAAGTGGCCTCAAATTGCACCAGGGGAGGTTTTGATTGGATATTAGGAAAAAATCTTCACCAAAAGAATTGCTGAGCATTGGGTCAAGCTGTCCAGGGAAATGTTTGAGTGGCCATCTCTGGAGGTATTCAAGAGACTTGTAGATGTGGCACTTACAGGCATGGTTCAGTAGTGAAGTTGGCAGTGCTAAGTTAATGGCTGGACTTGATGATCTTTAAGCTCTTTTCCAACCTACCCAATTCTGAGATCCTACAATTCTGTATCTATTGTTATCAGCCCAGATACCCTCATGGGTGCTCTGTAGAGTATTATGATGTATACTAAATAATTTCTGTGTCAAACGGGGTCTCAAATATCAGTCACAAAATATCTGCAGCATTTTCTAGTGTGACTGCAGAAAATAAGTTTGATATCAATTATATCAGTATTAAGTGAGAATAATAGCTGACATTAGTATCGATCATTGGAGATAAAACAAGAGAACGAAACACTTTGGTTGGTTGTAATACAAAACTAGCTAAATACTATAAACGTTTGGACATAACAGTGCTTTCAACATATTATAACACTGGGAAAGTATATCCTCCATTGTTAAAACATCTTTTCTTGCCTTTTGATGCAACATCAGTTGTTGGCTTTAAAACAACAGGCTTTTTCCCTTTTGGTGATAATTAAAAACAAACTCAGACCATTTGTCAGCTGTCACCCCAGCCAGGACAATCGCAATACCAAATATTTGCACATCCAATCATAGCTTTCTTCCTGTAGCCAAGGCACTTTGGAAAACCCAAACATGTTTTTCTTTTGTCTAGGATTTGTTCTGGGCCCACATCCCTAAACCACTAATAAATTATGGCCATACGCTATTGCACCAGTGTTTCCCTTATGCCACACCAGGCAACAAAAGGAGAAATAAGCGCATTTGTCAAAATAGCAGTAACCACTTCCACATTCTTCAGAGCAACCAATGTATCAAAGGAGAACAGATGTGGCTGTATTTTTGTCCCAATACTGACATTGCCCATATACCTTCAGCTCAGGGCTGTGCAATATGTCTGTGCTGTACTTCATCTTCACATCCACTGTTTTTTGCTAGAAGATACATTAATGAACCCCACAAATCACTGAAAATGATCTCACTAATAGGGGATGGCAGAACGGCTTTAGACTTTGATTACCTTAAATGACTTTTTTGGCCAGCCATTTAGGCAACAAAAAGTAGCAGTCAGACAAAGGCTAATAATAAAAGTTACATTAACTGTAAAAGGAGGAGTGAAGACAGGCAGCACCCAGAATTGAATCAGTACCTGAAGATCTTTATGCTTTTACTTACAGCTAAAATGTGCAGTTGTGAACAACAGATTTTTCCAGGTGCAGAGTCCCATGTCTCTGTCCAAGCATATATGGCTTTTCAAGACAATTCATCTGGATTTCTTATTATTTTTCTGTCATCTCTGTGTTGCTTTACTGAAGTCTTATTACAAGCCATGTGGAAAATGCAGGCATTAAGAAAACTCCAAAGGCTAGTACCCAACACTATGAATCCAGTGCTCTGATCTATTTAAACAAGACTTGAACACTACTGATTTTATTAAAACAATTATTTTAAAGGCTGTCATAACATACACAAGTTTCTTCTGTGCAATATTTGTTAAGTTCCCATTTCAGTGACTAGATTTACCAGTCTTCCAACCCTGCCAAAAACAAACTACCCTTCCACATCCAGGATGAAAGGGCTGCTTGTCACCTTGAAAGCAAGAGTAACTAACAAAAAAATATCCTTTTGAATTTGTATGCCCAGGGATGAGCTTCTGTTCTACTCCACTGAGGGGAAAAAGAAGTCACAGTGCAATCTGTGATTGGGAAATGAACTTTACAATGGGAAGATTATGCTATATAGTGACGCAAATTCGAAAGTTTTACTCAGTTCTAGTGTAGAAAAACAAATGTTACTTCAGAAACTTGAAATTATTCCCAGCTATTAAGATCTTATTTACTACTTGCACAAATCAGCTTCTGGCATAATCATAGAATCATAGAACAATTAGGGTTGGAAAGGACCTTAAGATCATCCAGTTCCAGCCCCCCTCCCATGGGCAGGGACACCTCACACTAAACCATGCCACCCAAGGCTATATCCAGTCTGGCCTTGAACCTCCAGCAATGGAGCATTCACAACTTCCCTGGGCAACCCATTCCAGTGCCTCACCACCCTTACAGTAAAGAATTTCTTCCTCATATCCAATCTAAACTTCCCCTGTTTAAGTTTTAACTCATTACCCCTTGTCCTATCACTACAGTCCCTAATGAAGAGTCCCTCCCCAGCATCCTTATAGGCTGCCTTCAGATGCTGGAAGGCTGCTATGAGATCTCCACGCAGCCTTCTCTTCTCCAGGATGAACAGCCTCAACTCTCTCAGGCTATCTTCATATGGGAGTTGCTCCAGGCCCCTGATCATCCTCGTGGCCCTCCTCTGTCCTCCAGCAGTCCTATGTCCTTTTTAAGTTGAGGACACCAGAACTGTACACAATACTCCAAGTGAGGTCTCATGAGAGCAGAGGGGCAGCATCACCTCCTTCAACCTGCTGGTCATGCTTCTTTTGATGCAGTAGCAGCACCTTCTGTATTTGCATTATAGTAAGCATTAAATAACAGTAATGTGTATTCATTTTGTTTAGCCAGTTCTAAAGAAAAAAATTTAACAAAACTATATATAATTTCTGTCTTTTTCGTTTGTTTCTCTTTAAAACATCATGATAACTTTCTTAGAAGGTGCTTACAATCTTGCTGAGGCTGAGGGAATGAGGGGATTACCCAGACTGCTATCACAAAAGCAAGGCCGCTGTCTGATTTGAGCAGCCCATTTAGGAAAGAAGATGATCCCCTTTCCCCTCCATCCAGTGAAATATAGGACCAACAGCTGCCAGTTAATATAATGGGTTTGTCCCTCTGCAACTCATTTATCTAGAACCTGATCTGGCCATGAAGTAAAGGCCACCATACCCTTCCACACAAAGCTCTATCAAAGTCAACAACACTTTTCCCAAGTACATTTTGTTCCAGGACAATGTTCATTACAGCATGGTGGGTTTTTTTTCCCTTTATTTTCCTCAACTTAAATGTAACATATGTTAGAAACCTGCATGCCTAAATGCATGGCCAATAAGGAAACTGAAAGAACAAAGCAGGATCTCTAAAAGTTTTTTTCTTGCAGTCTGAAAAGGGTGGAAAGTGAAGGAAAAAATAATAATTTGCACCTACAAGTATACACAAACTAAAGAACCAAAATATAGGTAATTACAGTAAATAAAAGTCTTAGCTAAATAGAACTAGACTGCTGTCAATCCCTAGATAATTTAAGGGCAGTTGGAGAGGAAAAGGCACACTGGGCTCAAAATTTAGCATCCATTTTGCAGAGATGTGCAAAATTCTCGAAAGAATACATGGAAAAAAAAATTTGACAACCTCAAGCCTACCCTATGCCCCTACAGATGTGCCTCAGCATTCAGAACCATACATTAAACCCTCTAATCCTGCACTCCGAATTGCTTCAAGAACCTTATTGTTCCACCAGCCCTGACCAGGTATTCACTCTGAACCCCAGCAAATACTGTAATTTCCTTTAGTGCCAAAGCTACCTCCAAATCACACCAGAAAGATAAAAATGGTACAATTAAAAGGAAAAGAATAGCAGGACGAAAAACCTGCACTTTTCTGTCAGGCTCCCATGCCATCAAGGATATTTTTACAAGAGAGCACAAGAATAATCTTTTGATCTTTGAAAGCAGTTACAATCTACTATATAAAACTCATCCATTAAAGTGTGATAGATTTCACTTTATTTAAAAATTTCCACAGAACTCAATAAATACAAATAATTATCCTACAAAATTAATGAAGTCTCCAATTGACCAGTGGCTCTGGAAAAGATTCTCATTAATCAACATTCACCTACAGAAGTCTGCCATTGAAGACATAGGGAGTTTCATAGCCTAATTCACCTGCAGTAGAGTTACACTAACACATTTCCTTATAACTTTATTAAATTTGAAAGGAAGGTCTAAACATTTGCTGAACAGATACCAATACAAAGTACTTGCTACTGCTTTTAGAGGAACTCTTCTGATTTATAAGAAATTTTGTAAGACTTGTAAATATTTCTGACCATACTGACCCCTTCAGAGAGGGACACGAAATTCCTCCCTTGTAGGCATGAAAAAGAAACATATTTCATCTCAATCCTCTCAAGATGCCTACAGATAGAAAAGAATCTGTGCTTAAATATCTGAAGCACAAAATGAAACCTGAAGTCCTAGAAAAAACATTGTATCTCAGTACATATGAAGAAGCTGGTTTTCCTCCCACTTGCCCCTCACAAACATTTTTGATGCCACTCACAGCATTACACAAAATATAAAGACCACTTAATTGAGCAGATGATGCAAGCTACATACTTTTACTGTGACATTATCAGTAATTGATATTTTTCTGAACGTTTCTGAAATTTCTTATCAAGCAACAGTAAGGAAGAGCAGTTTCACATGAAGAAAGGATGAAGTGTAGAGATCAACCCTTTTTCCCTCTATTTACAAAGTCAATGTTCTCTTGCAATTTTGTAAGAGAAACATTTGATACAGCAAAAGGGAAGTGAAGCTTCCCTCCCCTCCTACTGAATGGCAACAGGAAACAGAAGAGTGCTAACTTAATAAGTAGATACTCATTTAAATGGAGGCAAGCTTAAGATTTATTGACCTGTGAGCAAGAGGCCAATATTTATTCAGAGAACAGTAAATCTTGATACTTAGTTCTAACAGATGTTAATCCAATGTGTTATTAAATCTATCCCATTAAAGCTAATTAGATTGTGTGTCCTTGTGAGCCTTGTTGCCAATAATCATTAGCATTGCATGGGTCATAATTACTGTGCTTTGATAACTAAATCATGTAATTTCCAGTGAAAATAAATATCTGGGGATAGAAATATTTTTCTTTATCACAACTATATTACTCTATATTGGGTTCTTCCTTCACACTGCTGTAGACCTTCCTTCCATTCTTCTGCTAGGACCAGCACAGGTAAGGAATCAAAATTTCTGTTTCCACTATGCCATTTTTTAAACTTTCTTGTTTGTCTTAAAGATTTGATACTCCTAAAGCCACATCCATCTACTATTCATACACTAGGCAGGTAAGGAGCAGGGACACAAATCAATAAGCATCTGCTGTCAGGAAAAAGAAAAGGTAAAAGAAGTCATACTCCTAAGTGAAAAATTGCTTCTATTTTGGAGCTTTACAGTGCTTTCCCCTCACTTCATTCCACTTCATAGATAACAGGAAATAGTATAATCTCCATCTTAATTTCTGGATGGAACTGAAGCACACAGAAAGGAAATAATGACCAAGATCTTAATCACAGCTCTATGGCAAGCTGGATATCACTCAGGCTCATTAGTAAGTTAGGGAGCAGGACAGGGTATTTTTAGTGCAAATACGTCTTGCAAATATTCTTGTGGAATACCAACTTGCCACCATTTGGGCCAACATTGTTTTCTTCCTGGAGAAAACCGCAGCTGAACTCAGGCATCAGGGTGCAATGCAGAGTGCCCCAGTTGCACTGTGGATGACAGCTCCTCCAGTGGTCAGCACTCCACGCACTCACTGCCAGGTCTGCTCACTGCTGTGAACGTCACTGTTGGTGAAGAATGTGTGAGGACATGAGGGACCACAGAAAATCCTGGTTGCTTCATCCTCTTTATGTCACACACATTGGTACTATAGACTACAATCCCCAAGTCTGAGCTCTGTATATATTGACTTGTACTGATCCTTTCAGCATTTTTCCATCAGGACCTGCGTTGCTTATACACAGAAGTTGCTTATTTTTGTAAGAGTCCCACACTTAAGGGGAGTAATATCTTGAGAGGAAGTGTTAGGTATGTGCTACTCAGAGACATGGCTTCAGCACTGAAGGTAAAATGTGGAGTAGGATTTAACTCCATCATTTTGGCAGTACAGCAGATAGACATCTATCCTAAGCTAGTCATCTAGGCTTTGACTTTAATGGAGAAAAGGAGGCACTTCTAAGAGGGATTTACTTCATGGTGGAATAGGCATCTAAGACACATGGGCTCAGTTTGGAAAAGCTTCTCTCCTCTACAATGGGCTTCAGTGAAAGGCCTCTGTCTAAGTCTTAGATGGCTAAAGCAAGGGAAGATAAAGCCTATGATGACAGTTCATCTTTAAGATACCTAAAATCCACATTCATCTGCTGTTTTCTAGGTGATGGAACTGCTGAATAGGCCCAAATATTGCCCTTGTCATAATGTAAGAGGGAGGATATCCGGAGTAGAAACAGAAACAAGGGGAATCAGGTGCTCCTACAGCAACATGGTGCATGTAAAGGCTAACTACCGAGAACACAAAGACACAGCAAGGGTCAGAGAAACACCAACAAGCAGAAGAATCCTAGTAACCTCAAGGCACCAGCGACTGGATAAACTCAATTTCTAAGACCAGCTATCAAAGAGACCATAATGCGCATGTATTTACCCCACTTCTTCTTACCAGCTGAAGAGAATTTGGTTGTTCATACTGTTCATGTCTGTATGACTGTTATATATGTTTATGGCGGTGCCAGTAAAGACAGCATTCTCTGTGTTGATCTGTTCAGTCAGCTGTGTGTATACCATGTATTGCATGTGTGTGCATGCACACGTGTGCATCAATTGGATATGCATACCCACTGACCCTGTGGACTGGCAGCCACAGTGGCCTCATACCTATTGTGCTGGAAATGGAGCAATGCTCCCGGGTCCCAAAGGCGTCTGGATTCAGCCACCTTGTGGCATTGCACTGAATTGGCACTGCTCTGAAGTCTTTTCTGTGGCTGGCAATTGGCAGTTTTCACTGAACTGGTGGGGCATGTGCTTTGAATCATTTTCTATATATAAGAACTCATTTGCATTTGACCCCAGAAGCAACCCACTGGTCCCACACATGCATAATGATCATGAGAAAACTCTGTGTTTGGGGTGGAGGCTCATCTGGCATTAACTTAAAATGGAACTTCAAACTAGGATTAAATCCACATATGCTTTTACCTTGCTATCCTATCATATGTTAAGTTCTTTAAGATCAAAAACTTAAAATGCACAGAATGAGACAATGTGAGGCTTGCATTTCTGATTCTCTTTGAGGAAGAGCCATCTTTAACCAAGAACAGTTGTGAGAATACGTGCTAACACCACACTAAGGGCTTGCCTCAGCTCTCTTGACGCTATTTCCCTTCTACGTTCAGAGCCAGTTTTTAGAAGTTTAGTTCATACCAATCCTTTTGGTGCTCTGCTGCCAAGATGGCTATGTGTACATGCAAAGATCTATTTTTCATCTATACACAGATTATTTGCATGCATATATTGCATGCATGCAACTGTACACATGCAGCTGTGTAGGTCCAATTTAGAACAAATGCTGGAGTTGCAGTGGACTCCTCAAGAAAAACAAACCACAAACAAGAAATAAGCCAAAGAAATCTTCATTTAGTATGTGGCACAACCTCCATCTCTCCAATGAGCTACAGAGTACTCTTCACATTTAGCATGGCTGCAGGCTACTGCCCTCCTACAAGCTTCAAACTCTTGTTATTTTACTTCCCTCAGATGATTCTCATTATAACCAGGCTGAGTGCTGAGTTAAGAAGTCAGTGTATGAATCATATCATCAACTGAGCTGTCTGGAATCTTGCTTTTCCATGCTTTTCCTCATTGCTACACAGATCATCAGTGTAAAACATGTTGTAGCTGCATTCAATTTCCTTTTACTCTTTTTAACCCTAAAATTGCCTGCGAGCAGGTACTTATTTACTGTTATCCAGCTTACTAACCACTGATGATCTGCATCTTCACTGCCTGCTTTGCAGAAGTTGCAAAGACTTACAAATATTTAACTCGAGATTATTGCCCAAGAAGGATCTCTTTATCCAACTTCTGAGATAAGGCCTTAACATTGAGTGTCTGTGTTTGGCTCAGGAAGAAAAAAACTCTCAATTTAAGCTTAAGTTAAGCCATGCTACCACTCCATGCACCACCAGATCTCCACCTTTCATATATGATGAAGGTGGTCCCACAGCACTGTCTCTTTTGCCACAGCCATCCCTCATGGGACATCCTCCCATGCTGGAGCAGCAATAAGGTTTGTTCCACCAGCTTTTAACCCTGCCAGAGAAAGTATGCATGTACAAGAGCAGCTCTGAGCACTAGTCTTGAGACAGGGTTCTGCTGCCTTGCTTACAGATGTATACAGGGGACAATAAAAAAAACAGTTCCCAGCTATTAAGACTTACCATTTATGTGACACTCTCAACTGTTAATTTGAAAGATGGTGTTGGCCTGTAGGAGCTATAGTAAAGTCTGGCATTTTGTACAATAACAGCTTAGAGTTCCTTGTGTTGTACCTTCCTGTACCATTCCTATTTTCTACATACCATCGCTCTATACAGTATTGTACTACCTTTCCCCATGTCCCTAATCTGTCAAAGTCCATCCATCAACCTTCATCCCTGAAAATTATACTTCAATTTTTTAATAAAAAGAATATTTTTGACTGATTCTCTCCTGTGGAATGCATTTCTACAGTTACAGAATGCAAAGTCTTGCAATCTTTTCCCTTTGAAGGCAGTAGTATTCCCAAGATACAGGATTAGAACAGCTTTTATACTTTCACGGTAGGCAGTATATAAATGGTTCCCCCTTGGTTTGTTTTTAATCTTATAAAATCTCTAATCAACTTTTCAAAGTAGTACTTTCTCTTTTCCATCACTACCTCGTATTAACTGTTGATAACCAATTTGTACAGTCAGAAACTGGTTTCAGTCTGCAACAACTATTTTAAGAACTGATATATTTGAATTTCTGCATCGTGGAAACACAAGTAAGCTCAGCTTGAAGTTACAGGTTATTTTATGAATATTTTCTGATTGCACAAACAGAAGCACTTCCTATATGTTTTCCAAACCACTAATTTCAAAATCACAATTCCAACTGAATTTAGCAGTGCCACTAAACACTTCCATTTCTACCTTAATCTTTAGGAGGATTCTGCTAAATAGATTAATCATTCGTGGAGAGAGAAAAAGGTTTAAAACTTGCAGGAAGAACGCCCAGTCTCGTGAGCTTTCATTTTGCACTGCCAGCTGTGACTTTGGGAAGCAGAGAGCACACAACTTGGGCTGCTTTTGATCACCATCTAGTGCATGAATCGAGGAACTGCACAAATTTAAGGAGCGACAGATTAAATTTTAAAGTTAAGCAGCAGCAGGTTGAACAGTTCTTTTCGTCATTTTTAGAAGACCTCAGATAGGTTTAGCGAACATGAAAAAGAGGGAAATTCCAGATGCCCACTACTGCCTGATGAAAGCCAGTTGTGTCATCATGAGACGGTTTTCTAGTAGTCCATGACTATGATGGCTTAGGGATATAAAGAAAGCAAGACTTACATAGTGAAGTAGTATCTTTCTCAGGCCAAATTACTTAGTGAGAATAAGCAAGGAGCAAGGAGTCCTTTCATCAAATCTGTATCTTTTCCAGCTGTCTCAATGTTACATACATTTCATAGTTGTCTGATTTTTGTCAAGACTGTCAGAAATACTATTTGCAAAATTTTTCATTTACAAAAAAGATTTGTGTGTGTTGTTATAACCAAAACCCACATTCTGATTGTGCTTCAAAATTCACCCATGCAATGAGGACTTCAAAGCCACTAAATCAGTGAGACAACTGGATTTGTCCATCCCCTGGGGATGTTTTGATCATTGTAGCTGACTCAGAATATCTTGAGACAATGCTTTCCAATAGCACTGGCCAGGCAAGTAGCCTTGCCTTTCAGCAGTGACTCAATATATTCTGTGACTCAACAACAGAAATTCAGTATCTTCATACTGAGGAACTTCAAATGGCTAATACAAACAAAATCCACATCACTACTGAAACAGCGACATACCTTCAATATTAAAAAAAACCCCTGTAAATTTTCAAAGATTAGCAGGAGGAATTCAGGAGACACTTGGAAGAATCCTTTTCCTAACCACTGATTATCTGTGTCTTCACTGTCTGCCTCGCAGAATTTGCAAAGAGATACAAATATTTAACTTGAGGTTATAGTAGACAGCAGAAAAGCCTTCTTTTTAAATAGAAAAATACTACTTCCCTCCCTCCCTCATTTTGTTTTGAGGCTAGGTCAAGAAGCGTGCAAAGACAGATCAACACCATGGCTTACCAGTAGCCTAGGGTCATTGTTATACAACAGCTATGCCTATGCTAAAATCCACACAGAGTAAATAGCCAGAAGGGATGTCTTTAGATATCACTTCACATCTGAAATTCAGACCATCAGCTGAGTTATCATTCAGAGATTAAAAAGAAAAAAAATCACAACAAAACCCACTCAACTGCTGTTACAGCTGTATACAAACTCCTCAAATGTTACTGGTTCAGACCCCAATGAACATACGGTCTGAAGAGAGGACACTCAAATGCCCTGAAAAGACAGAACTGTAAAATATTTGCAAGTAATATCATATTTTACTAGACACTGACCTCTAAGTGATAATTATTTAAAATATCTTACTCAAAATTACTTCCTAGTGTAAACCCTGTAAACAATAGGTGATTTTATACAAAGGGTTTAAAAAAGGGAAGAAAGAAATGGAAGAAAAAGTTAGCGCCGCCTGCAAAATAGGAGATAACACATGCTTGCTACAGTTGATTCTTTAACAGCTCATTCCTCCAAAAAAGAGCTGGCAGTATTACTGAGGAAATTATGTTGATTTAAGAGCTGGAAGAAATTTCCTCCTTTCCTCAAACATAGGTTTGTTTTTTTTCCAGACTGCATCCGACATTAGCAACGCTTGCACTAGCAGTCCCACCCTATTATTGTTGTTCTGGTGCCCCCAAATGGTCACCTGGCTTTACTACTAGCTATAGCTCAAAAAGCTCTCTGAAAGCAACGCTTTCCCGAGCGAGCTCCAAGCCCTGACACAGCTACCGACACCGCGGATTTCCCGTAACGTGGTGCCTTGAGTTGGGCATGCAGAGCAGGTCCTACATCCAGGCACGAACCACCATCTGAAACACTGCCAGCAGAGCACTTTGGGTTTCAGCAGCAAGTCCTCCAGGAACACACAACTCTCTCACAGGTACAGCTGATTGCATAAATCAGCCAGATTCATGAGCACAGATACTACTTCCAGGGTCTCTGTAGAAAACCACATTATATTTATCAAGCTGAAACCATGACAGACATTAATCAGTGAAGCAGCTAAGACACATAGATATCCAGCACTGGTTGTGTCTTCCGTCCCTTCCCCATTCACGGCATCCCATTATCACAAGCACTGACCGAGCATGTCTAGACAGTCCCCATTTCA
>JANRGW010029357.1:0-35453 GCA_024733675.1 Psilopsiagon aymara
GAGGAGGGGAAGCCGGGAGGAAGCAGAGACAGGACACCTGACCCAAACTGACCAAAGAGGTATTCCATACTACAGCATGTCGTGTCCACTATATAAACTGGGGGCAGTTACCCGGAAGGGTCAGATCACGACTCAGGTCGGGCTGGGTATGGGTTGATGGGTGGTGAGTGGTTGTATTCTCTTCCCTTGTTATTTCCCTTATTATTACTATTTGTGGCAGCAGCCATGGTTTGTGTTATACCTCAGTTACTGGGCTGTTCTTATCTCAACCCCTGGGAGTTATATTCTTTCAATTCTCCTTCCCATCCCTCCGGGATCTGGGGGGACAGTGAGAGACTGCATGGTTTTCTGAGTTATGGCTGCACTTAAACCATGACATGCAGAGATAAATCCCATCTCTCTTTTCCTCTACTCAGGAGGCAGTCAGCCCTCAGATGCTTCAGATTAACCCCCTTATTTCACAAGGGAGCTGAGTAACAGGACCAATGGCACCTACCCACATGTTCTGCAAACCTGGTGACAGGATTATCAAGAGGATGCTTCTTATTGCCAAGGCCTACACTAGGACACTTTACCCAACCCAGCAAACTGACAGCAATACTCACTGTGGCTGTCAAACAACTGTAGCAGGACCTATTTTGCACAACTCCAGTCACAGAGTGACAACTAAGGTCAAAAAGCATCAGAAGCTCTTTGTCAGTCACCAGAGCCACCCTGACTTTGAGACATGTGCCTAAAATGTAGAAAAGAAAAAGACAGAAAGCCAAGCCTGCTGGGATGCTCAAGAAGATGAGATGAAAGAAGCCAGAATGCATCCCAGATATCAGGTTCAGCATTGGCTTGGTGGAAGCCAATACTTCATGCATTAATTGGGTTGCTTGTGAAGTGGGATAAATAAATCCCTACCATGGCCAATAATAGGCCATGAGGTACTTTTTACAAGGGCATGTAGGGATAGGACAAGGGGAAATGTCATTCATTGGAGCTAGCAACTGCAAGCTAAGACTAAACCAAACCCTAAAGCCAGCTGTGAATTAGTGGCCCATTTTTTCAAGTCCTGAAAGAGAGACAGAGCCATCTATGGGATCACAAATACTCAATGCACAAGCAAAACCTGGTTTTGCCTGTACAAATTAAGTAGTTACCAAAGTCAGCTGTGTTCTCACTAGCATGATATCTACTTGAGCATGTTTGTAGAATGTTATAGTGCATCACTTGCATACACTTTGATGCAAATATATAACCTTTTTTATAATATTTGGAAATAAAAAAAATGAATGTTTAAAAAACCAAAAACAGCCCAGCAACGGTGACAACTCCTTACTGTGAGCAGAACTAACCCAGAGCCTGGTCATCTGTGAACAAAATCCTTTTGCAGACCCAGACTTTAACAGAGCACTTGCCAGCAAGCGAAATAATCCGCACCTCCTGAAGACCAAAGGGATTCCTCCCTGGAGACCAGTTTTGGCCAACAGAATTGTCAGGCCTTTCACCACTTGGCCAAGGCCAGCAGGTACATCAGTACCTCCAGTTTTCCGCTGAGCCCTACAGAAATGCATCACCTAAAAAACGGCTTACCCTGTACAAGGGCAGCAACAGCAGGCACTAGCTCTCTCCTCTGGCTCACAGCAGTGGGTCAAACACACATTTGATGGACATGCATCACCGTCTGCAGGCCAGCACAAATTGGTCCCCAAAATGCAGCACACGGGTTTGTTTAAAGCAGGTTGCAAGGGCAACCCATTAGAGAGAAAGACTGCAACATAACTAAAATGTTCCGTTACTTTTAATTATGCTCATCACACTGGCAAATCTGCTGAATCCAGGGTTGTCACTGGGATTCCTGTGTTTCCTGTTTTGCTTCCAAGCAAAAAAACCACCCCAAACTGCAAACCAGCAAGTAGCTAAGCCATCCTGGTGAGCTTCCCCTCAAGCTCCTACAGTTTGCAGTGAGTTCTGCAAAAGTCCATCTCAGCACTGAATGCTGGATATTGTTTCCAGTTGGTCATGCAGGGAATCAAGACAACAGATTATCAGGACAGGAGCCCTACGTATCAGCACTGTCCTCTACTGCAGGACTGGCTTTCACAGAAAGAACATGTGAATTGCAAAACCAGGGATACAAAAGATGTGAGACAGCAGCTTTAGACAGGATATGTTTTGCACTGACCAACTGCAAGGGCAGCCTTTATAAAACCAGTTTCCATCTCTGCACATATCATGCTGCTATATGAATTGCAAAGATAAGGAACATTTTCTCAGGCACACATTCATAACACAGAAGTAGAAGCACCAGGTACAAACAAGCAACAGAAAATGTAGGTCACATTCAAAATATTATCAAGAGTATACAGAGTATATCATATCACACCTCTACAGTAAGCTTTGCTTTCAAGACAATGAATTAGACCTAGTTTTCAAGTACTGCTTTTTATTTCTGTTGTCTCAGCTTTTTGGTGTCACATCTGACACAGCCTGGCCCTGGCATTTATAAGCACTGATCACCTAAAGCATGACCACCATGATCAGTAACTGCCCATTGAAATGAAGCCTTTGATTTCTCAAGTCAGTGCCTGAAAACTGTAGTAGCCAAATTGAGTTGCTGCTGCAGAAAAATTTAACTCCTCTGGAATTCAGCTTCTCTGGCAAAAAAAAAAAAAAAAAATGCAGTTAATCTGTTTTGCAGTCAGCAAAGATTTCAGGCAGATAAAAGCAGCAGAAAGCCACATTCCTCCTCTACTACCTTCTTCAAGATGGATGCAGACAGTCAGTAGCACAACTGAGAGCAGCCTTTGGGTTGTGTTGGGTGACGTGTACTGAAATGACTTGCTGGGACATGTAAGCCCACACTGGAGCGCTGCTGGGCTAACCAGAGGCACACACCAGCAGTGCTGCACCCAGAGACGTGGCTTCACCCGGCCCATTGCTGAGTTCATCCCTGGCAGCTTTGGTTGGGATCAACCAGTGGGTGCTGCTCTGTGGAAGAGACTGTCACCAGACTGATATGGAAAGTCCTTGTCCACGGAAGGGGAGAGGTGTACCAGTGCAAGGCCATAATCCACCTGAGGAAACAGGCAACTGCTTCAGGTATAAATATAATCTCCAATGAAAGAGCCAGCAGAGACAACAGTAATTCTCCACTGGTGGTAGCAATGAAGGGTGATCAGGGTGATGAGTCTTAGGCAAAACACTGCAAGCAGATTTTTATATACTTTTTTTCTGTTAATTTTCATGCTAAGTGGGATTTGACATAAGGAAACAATTTCACACATTAGTTTCAGAGCAAAAGTTTCATTTCACCCCCTGAAGTAGAATAGTGATTGCTCAAACCACATATTTTCCAATACATGCCCCAGCTACAGACCAGCAAAACGTTCACAGGCATCACTCCAACGTCTCTCAATTTTCTTTCTCACTTCTTTCACTCCCTCCTATTTTTGCCTTCAGGAATCTCAATACCACTAGAACTGCTCCTTGATTTTACCATCTATATTTGAAGATGCATTTGTACAATGAACGAGCATGTTTAGAACAAGGCATTCTCAAAAGTTTATTATGGGAGACAAGATCACAGCAGATACAAAAGTCAATTCAGAATATACGTTATGTTTATCTCAACTCTGTGGTATGAAAAGCTGAAAAGAGAAGATGAACCCCTTTTACTGGGCAAAAAATGAGCCTCTTGCTTCCACTTTTTATGTATTCTTTAGGCCAACACCCATAGCCTGACTACACACCTCAGTATCACTGGAAAAGGAGTTTTCCAGGAGATTGAATAGAAGGAGAACATTTTGGTTTAGAAAATGAGGGGAAAAGCATCTGCCACAGGTGAACTGCAGGGGATGGGGATACAAAAGTCCTACAGTCCTGTATCAGTGGCTCAAAAGTCAGATGTGTTGGAGTGTCTTTCAGCTACCTTAAATCAAGCCCAACTTATACTCTCTTCTATTTGAAGAATACAAGAAATTTGAGGCCCTCCACATTTATAGTTATGCCATGCAAAGTTGTGACTACACAGGTAAGTAAACTATTACCCCAAGGAAGTCAAATCACAGATTTCTAGCCATCAGTTTTTGCAGTTCCCAGATAACAAACAGGGATTGAGCTGAGCCCCTAAGCATGGGGTCCAGGCAGCCCCAGCTTTTGTGCTGCACCTGCAGAATGGAGTCCTTCATGAAATAGTATTTTATTTCTGTACTATTTTCTCTAAAAACATAGGGTATATAATCATAAATGAAGCCTTGCTATACCTCACTGTGCTGAGTGAAACAAAAGCCCCAAAGCTCTTATCAAAATTAAACCAAGACAAACTGTGATCCAAATCCCCAGAAAACATGAAAAACATTGGAACAGAGAAACATAATCCATTTGGATCCTATGTTGCTGCAGCACCAGGTATTTTTGTTCTGATGGAAACTGATGGTTTGTAATGTCAGCATGTGATGGATACAACTCCTCAACAGCATAGATTGTAGCCTGAAGTAACTGCATTACTGTGTGTAACTGCATGATGTTTACTGAATTTCTGCATGTTGATGTGTCTGGAGGTTGACCACCTAATGATTTGAGTGCAGTGGATCCAGTTTCATACAACCTTTCAAACCTTGAAACTGCACCTTCCATTTGCATTTGCTTTAAGAGATTTAAAAATGCAAATGTTGTTTTGAGGAGCTACCTTCTAATTTTTCAGCTAAAATAGTTTGTTTTGAACAAGCACAAGTTTTCTGATGGGACTGTAGTAAGATGTAAACATAGCCTCATTATACATAAACACCATTTCAAAGCATTCAACATACCCATTACACAAGACTGTTCTATGATATAAGAAGAAACACCTATTCTTTCTTCTTGCTTTTCCTACAAAAGGGATATGCTAGGGTTTGGAGATACACAATGATTGCTTCTAGAATAGAGCACAAAAAACTACAGCATATAAGTTACTTCAAGCAATTGATAACAGGCTGTTTTTCACACTGCACTACCAAATATAAATGAAAGTGCGTGTTCTGTAAGCCAGTGGATATTTTATATCTGTTGATTCTTTTGCCCCTTCACAGTCCTTCCAGCAAACTAAAATTAAAGACATTCCACACGAAAAAGATTACACAGGGAAAGACATAGATAATGATACAGCTGCTCAGCTGCTAGTGCTACAGAAGCCAGAGCTCAGTGCTAGTTGTCATATTAACAATACTTCACTGGTAAATACTTAGGCAATAAGATGGGTTTATCACCTATACATTATCTAGCATGAAACCCACTGGCATCTGGGTACTTACTGGTTCTGTTTCACAGCTGTGGCATGGCATTTATTAAGGAGATTTGTCTTAGTGCTTGTTGTAAGTTATACTGCCCCTTTGAATTCACTTGTCCCTTTTAGCCAACTAATGGCATACTTTGCCTTGGTTGTTTTTTCATACAAAGGTCACTGGACCTCGTTTGGTCCCCACCTGATGAGAGACTGCAAGCAGAAATTTTCCTAACATAGTGCTTTCTCTTGGTGTGACCAAAGCAAGGGGATGTTCCTGTGTGATAACATCCCAACTATTAACAAATCCTTTCACTTGACACAGAATCAGAGTGGAAAGACCTTGAGACAAGGGTGCACTTAAGAGAGATGCTCTGCTGTGAATGCAGCAGTGAAGAAACCCAGTTAGATAACTCGATACCAGTCACAGGTGATGGGTGCACATGGCCCTCACCAGAAAACTCAAACACTATAGATGTTAGTACACGTGGAGGTGGGCAACCGTTATTATTCACTTTACAAGGGGTGAATTAAAACAGAGAGAGAGAAAGATGACTGCTTGTCTAAAGTCAGCCTGGAGGCTCTTGGCAACACAAGGGACAGCAGCTAGGACTCTCAGCTGTGGACACAGCAGAGTCACTCTGCCTGATGGATGGCAGGAGCACAGCTGCAACAGGCACCATACCAAAATGCCTCCTTGCATGGGTTCAGCAGTTGCTGGACACCCAGGTGGAAGGGTGGGCCTCATTCCCTTTGTTCAAAGTGAGATTTGTGCAAAATACTTATGTTCTCATTCTCAATTTTAGGTATATTTACTGAAAACAACATGACAGACAACAACAAAATGACTTTTTTTGATCAACTTTGCAATGTTACTGAAAACAACATGACAAACAACAACAAAATGACTTTTTTTGATCAACTTTGCAATGTTTACATCACTAAATTATATAGATATTTACATCACTAAGTTGCACAGCCACTTGGCAAGTAGTTACATATACAGTCACTGAGACAGCTAGGAACTACAGATACTACATCCTGAATTACAAAATTATAAGTACTTCTTTGGATTTTAAGCCTATACTTCCCAGCTGTTCAAAGAAACAGTAACTCTCATCATCCTTATGCAGCAGATATACCAGACAGTCCTTCCTGGTATATAGTGTTTTTATTTAATATGGCCACCAGCTAAAACAGTGGTGGGGGTAACTTTCCCTACAGATTTCAAGTAGAATTTACCTGCCAAAAAATAAACTTAAAAAGAAAGAAATCACAGCAATTCTTTGTATCAGGAAAGCAACACTAATGGTCTGGAATCAAGTAACTTGAATCAGGGCTGAAATCTCAGTTCTAAATCCCTTTAATCTTGGGCAAACTGCAACCCCTCCCTGTAAACCAGGAGTAATTATATTCACTTACTTTGCATGAAGAACTGGATGACACCCAGGGGGCATCACACCATGCCAGCAAAAAAGGTTCTGGAAGGCACTCAGAGTGGAAGGTGGAAATGGTCCTGGAGACCTCTGCTCGCGTGCTCTTTCCTTTAAGCATTTGCTGGATTACGAGTTTTAGTAGGCCTTGCTTGATTGGAGACTGTGATCCACCCTTGTGAATAATAAAAAGTAACAGGAGTTCAAATCTTCTACCAGCTGGAAAAGATTAAGTCAGCTGCAGCTTAGTTAAAAACCTTTGCCTCAAGGCCTTAATGACCAGCACCTGTGAACAGTAAATGCTAGACAAGCCTGCTGGGGAAAAACACCTGCAACAGGGAACCCAACACCAAAGACACTTGTTTTCTTGGGGAAAGAATCTCCTGAGGAGCTGAATGGCTGCTAGCAAAGTAACAGCAACAATTCTTGACATTTCAAATCAATTTATAGGCCTCACAAGAGCCCAGCTATTTCAAGCCACTGAGTCAAACACCTCAATCTCCTGTGTACCTGTGAGGACAAAAACTTCTGGGAAAAGATGTGTTGTTTTACCATGACAAGCAGTTAATTTCAAAATTGTACCATTTTTAGTTCCATTTGTAAATCTTTGTTAAGAGTTACAAAACAAGACAGTTTAAATGACTCAGCTCACCCATTTTTATGTTACTACAATGATAAACAACAGTATGCTGTGTTTTGGGGCGGATATATGTCACTGAAGAACACACAATTCAAAGATCATTAAATAAGTTTTACTTTCAGCCTCCGAAAGATCTGCATGTGGACCAAGCATGCACAATTTCAGCCTACAGGTATCTGCCAAAATTGTAAGCACCTAAATAATAAGGACTCTGCGGTGATAATGATGCAACACGCAACTATCTGTGCTATAAACAATAAGCAAATTAAGTTAGGACTGTGGTAGATGCCCCATCCCTGAAGACATTCAAAGCCAGGCTGGATGTGGCTCTGGGCAACCTGATCTAGTTGAAGATGTTCCTGCTCACTGCAGGGGGCTGGGACTCGATGACCTTTGAAGGTCTCTTCTAACCTAAAATATCCTATGATTCTATTCATAAATTCTCCTCTTATATATATATATGTACATTGTTGAAATGAAGTCATTATAACCTCAGGCTAAAAACAGAAGGTGGAATTTGATCACCCTGATTTAGTGTACCTGGCTAATGACATCTGGTCATATGCAGACACGATTCAAATCCACCTCAGCTGCCTGCCATGCTTGCTTTGCTGCCTGATGCTTACAAGATACTCCCCATGCAATGAATCAGTAGGACCAAGTTAATTTCCAAAAGCACAATGATGCCTGCAATGGAGGTGGCAGTGCCAGCACCAAGTGCCCTGTTTCAAAGCCTTTCAAATTCCTCTGAATCCTCTCTCCACTGCTGTAATGCACATCCAGTACTTTTGGCCCAAAACACATTGGTCTGCACCCAGACTCATGGCTCAGGGACACACAGCAGTCCCTGGTGAAATAAAACTGCACGCAATGTAGGCAGCAATGCCTGCCACTCCAGGCTTTCCTCCTTGCCTTTCAGACTTGCAGCAGTTGACCTTGCATGCTGCCTTCCCCCACCATGCCCTCACTCCTCACCCTGCAGCTACACAAAATCTCACAGTTATTGGACTGTGAAATAGCTCTGTTTTCTTTTTGTGTCTCCTTGATGAGCTGTTATGCAGGCACAGAGGAGGAGGGGAGAAGCTGTGCCTGTGCCGGTGAGAGCTGCACTTGCTCTCCTGGCCTTGGTGATGGTAACATTTCCCGGTAGGAGTGCAGAGGGAGAGAATGAGCAGGCCATGTACAGCCTCCCTTGAACCTCGGAGGAACACAGAGGCTCATGAAAGAAGAGAGCTGCATGCTCCTGCATGCCCAGCCCAGAAACAGGCATATGCCACCATCCTTTTGTGCAGCAGCAAGTCTGCAAGACCTGGTGAAGCTGAAGACAGGGCTCCACATGTGGAGTCAGCCCTCCTGCTCCTTCCCATGCCATTTGCTTTGCCCACCTGGGCAGCTAAGGGCAGGGGAAGGGTCTTTTCCACCACTGCTCACCTTGTGTTCTGCCCTTTCCCCGGTAGAGGGGATGTGCTGGCTGTGTATCCCAATATGGACACAACTAGGCAGTGCTTTACCCACAAGAATGATGCTACCTTCAGGACCTGGGAAGGAGGAAGAATGCTGTGCTTACCTTCTGTCCATTTCCCTTCCATGAGACTGCTTTCTCTCTCGCTCCCAGGCTGGATTACACAGCTCCATAAAAATGGTTCCTCCCAGAAAGATGCTATTTGTGTCCTGGGTGGGAGATCACAGCTGCCTGCAGACAGCAGAAGGCAGGATTAATGGCCTTTTCTTGCCTAATTAGTTGAAAGTTTAGGTATCTGATTTTGACAGAGTAGAAAAAACTTCAAGCTTCTGTTCTGTATCTGATGCTGAACAGAGGCCTGATGTCTACAGGGATTTTAGTCTAGCACTTTTGATGAGCCCTACATTCACCCCCAATAAATATATATCTTTGCTCTTGCAGGAACTGTTCTAAAAGGAACTTTCAGGAAACCTTTGATAACTCTTCCCTTGCTTAAAAACATCCCCTTTGGTTGACGGGGTGATATCAAGACTTCAAATTGGAGCTGGTGAAATGTTCAGATCAAAAAGGATGAATTTATCTTAACAGTAATCTATATCTGCTATGTCAGACACTGTGCTGCAGCATGTCCTGCTATGTGCAGTATGCCACTTATAAAGCAATGATAAACCCTTCTAGATAGTGCCTAACACAGAGTGTTTACCAGAATATAGATTGCTGCGAGATATAGTTAAAAGTTGCTCAGAAATGAGAGATCAGGGAGGCCGACCATTTGTGAGGGGGTCAGTGATGCCTTTTTTGTTGGATCTTGGGTTTACTTCCTTTTTTTCTTTGCCAGCAGCATGTAAGTGCAGTAAAATATCAGAGTGAGAAAGAATTGCTATAGCAACAAAGTATGTTCTCCTAATGGAGGCTGTAACAACCAACCTCCACTAGAACTTTAAGGGGAAGGAATAAAATCCATCACAAAAGCAGGAAAAGGAAAGGCATTAAAAATTAAGATTTTACTGTTCCATGATTTATGTTTGCTTACTTCACATCTCCAGATGATCCACACTACTTTCAGAACTTCCCTGCTCCTGTTTACTGCTTCACACAAGGGTTTTCAGGAATTTGGAAAAAACAGTGGTGGGAATGATCTGTTAGTAGTAATATAATGATACAGATTTGCATTGAACAGCAGTATTAGCATTAGAAATATGAGAAATGATGAGATTATAGCAGCACTGGGAGACTACAGATAAGACAGGAGGACACATGATGCCAATACACAGCCAGATACCATTCTTCCTGTCAAGATTTACAATGATTAAAAAATAAGAGTGAGGGGAAACTGCCACAGAGAGATGAAGGGACAAGTTCAGGGTAGCTCAGTTAGCCAATGGCAATGCCAGGACCAGAATGCAGGTCTCTGGTGCTCCTCTCACTGCTTATTAGCTATTAAATCTGCCCAGAAAGCTATTTCAATGTTCTTGTGCAATACAATCATCACATACCTTAGGATGGGCTATGGAGAAACCAGCAGTGTTATTGTTAAACTGTCCTAGATAACTACTGTACCCATGCTCCATCACTGGCCTTCATCCTCACCTGGGCACTAAGACCATCTTTCCCTCCTTCTTCTCTTCTGCTCAGAGTGTGGTACCAGCCACAACAGGGAAAAGAGGGACTGCAAAACAGTGGCAAGCTTCTGGCTTCTACAATTGTTACACAGGATACCTGGAGAAAGATGAAAAAGAAGACAGGCTAACAAATCTAATTTCACATCACAACTAGTTTTCTCCTCTGCTTCTGGCATGAAGCTTCAAACACCTTCAAAGATGTTTCACACAGGTGGAAACAGCCCTTATCCTGTGTGGTAATGCTATCTCATGCTGGTCCTCAAATTATAGTCCCGGCTGACAGAAATTCCTTCTTCTGCAGGTGATTAAACTGAAATGTTGCATTAAGTTCTGTGGCAAAGCTGGGGGAAGAAGCAGTAAGTTCTGAAGATTTTACTAGATGTTCTTTAAGGTCCCTTCCAACCCTAACTATTCTATGACTCCTACCACCCTGGTTGAGTCTTTGGTTACTCAGGACAGGGAACAGCAGAAATATGCACCAAAGGAGGAAAGTTAAAAAGCTCTTTTAAATTTATTTCTCCCCACAGAGAAAACATTTTCTGGCATATCTTTGCAATGAAGCTCGTTATATAGATGTCCTATTTATAATTCACAAGTCTCCATCACAAGCAAGCTTCTCAGAGGTAGAAAAGCGGGTATGATTTGAATAGAGCTGTATATCACAGTTCCATGTTTCCACTCTGGCTATGATTTATAACAAAAGCTTAGCAGCATGGGTCAGTAAGTGACACTCTGAAGCAAAGAAAATTGCACAAGTTTAAGCTTCCTTATGTGTGTGAAAGGCATTATTTGTTTAAAGTTTCAAAAAGTATTTCATGCTCACATCCTACCAGACTAAGCAGCAAGCCTTCCTCATTTTACAACACAGTTTCTGCTAATCAGCTCCTCCTCTAATATCCTTAAACAAGGCATTGTGTCAGATAATAGTGAGAAAAAGAAAATATGACTAACCCACAACCAAGGATACAAACTATTTCAAAATTATAGAATGAAAAAGTTTAGATACTTACCATCTGTGAAAAACAAACAGAAAACAAACACTGGAGCTTCTCATAGACAGCAGAAGTCATCTTAGGTTAAAGTCGTGCCAGTGAGAACCAGCTCAGGCAGATCAGACAGCAGCTCCTTGGGTGGGAAAGGGCAGAGAGAAGAGGCAGATGTGCACTCTTCCCATGACTGCTCTCCTAAACCTAAGGCAAAACCTGCTGTGTCATTTTTTTGATGGATTGAGAGGAAACTGGCAACCTTCTCATTTGAAATCTCAGAGAAAACTGAAACCCAGTAGGTAAACCTAGTTTTGTGTACACTATACAGGCTGCAGCCAACCAGTGATATCCAAATGATAGTGGGGCCTAATTTCTTCAGCAACATAAATGCACAACAGGGGAGAGAGCAAGGTTCAGAAAATGAAGGGCTGCCATCTCCTATTCACGAAGCTGCCTAGTGAACAGTATGCTCAATTTTCATCTCTCTCTGGCCCCATGAAACTTATATTGCTTTCTCTTCTATCGTTCCTGCTCTTCTGCGCAGTCACGTTCTTCAAAAGAGAGAGTGCTGCAGGGTTGTTTCAAAGAGGTTTTGAAAATGCTGATTGTGAGGAAAGGGATTCAAGGGCCCTGACTGGACATTGGGCTTTCCCAGAGCCCTGCGATAGGCACTGATGGGACTTGTGATGCTCTTTCAGTTTCCTGCTGGTCCACAGCAACCTTGCTGCTTTGGGCATCATGGTGAAACACCTATTCCTCCTTAATGTAAAAGGTCAAATGTGATTAGTGAGCTACAGTTCAGGGGACAGACGAGTAAACTGTAGGTAGTCCAGCAACAGCTTTTTGGGTTCAAGCTACCACACAACCAAAGGAATTTTGAAAGAGTTCCTTGCTTCACCCTAACCTTACGAAACTAGCATTGCTAAGAAACTGAGCACATGCTGCATTTACACTTGAAGGTTTCTATCCCACTGAGAAATGTTTCCCCAATCCCAGAAGACCCGAGTTTCATAACTGTCTGTAAATGAAATTGCTTACATTCTGGTTAGGGGAAAAGAAGAGAAAGACTAAGGGGCTTGGAGAGGTGAGGAAATTACATGCCTTCCATCAGCTTTTCCAAGTGGCCACTCCTACCAAGCTGCAGTCTAGATGCCACCAGGACCTGGGGAAGAGAGCAAGGGCTTTAATAGTATTAAAGAGTATTAAATAGTATTCAGGGTGTTTTCCCTAGCTGCCCTGCAGATCTACTGCCATGATTAGCGGTCAGTCAAGTTTTGCTATCTTATTTTCCTACTCAAACAAAAACTGTTTTAATTGAAGAACTATTATATGCCTTCATGTTAAAGCAAAGACTGCATGAGAAAATCAGAAAGTAAAGACTAGTTCCTCAAACAGAAGAGTCATAAAACAAAGCCATAAAAAGCATCTCTTTCATTTACTTTGTTTGCAGATGATCTCATTTGTACTGCGGGCACAGATTTACCCTGTTCAGATCAAATTTCCATGAATAGAAAAAAACCTGTAACTGTGATAAACACCCACAATTATAGCACTTGATTTTCTCTTCCATAATTTAGCCCAGCTTCAACCAGTAAACTCTCTCTTCTCAGGAAATGAAATTGTAAACTCTGAATTTTTGCACAACAAAAATTTTGCAGGGTAGATGTTGTGCTTCTCTGACCCACTCATTTTGTCCAATGGTACCTGAAGCAGACATTGCTACTCACAGAATCATGGAATAGTTTGGGTTGGAAGGACCTTTAAAGGTCACCTAGTCCAAACCCCCTACAATGAGCAAGGACATCTTCAACTAGATCAGGTTGCTCAGAATCACATCCAACCTGACCTTGAATATTGCCAGGGATGGGGAATCTACCAACTCTCTTGGCAACCTGTTCCAATGTTTCACTACCCTCACTGTAAAATATTTCTTCCTTATATCTAGCCTAAATCTGTCCTCTTGTAGCTTAAAACCTTCATCCCTTGTTCTGTCACAATGGGTCCCTGCTAAAAAGTTTGTTCCCATCTTTCTTGTAGGTCCCCTTGAAGTAGCAAACAACTGCAATAAGGTCGTCCCACAGCCTTCTCTTCATCAGGCTCAATAAATCCAAGTCTCCCAGCCCTTCTTCATAGGAGAGGTGTTCCATCTGTCTGATCATTTCTGTGGCCCTCCTCTAGACCCACTCCAGTAGGTCCAAGTCTTCCTTTTTTTGTGGGACAAATACACAAAATGTATTTCATGTATCTTAATATTTCCATGTGAGAGACAGTGTCAGAAGAGAAAGAAGAGAAAACCTGCAGATACCCTCCTGAAAGCTTCCTCCTCCTCAGAGGACCTCAGCAAACTGCTCTGTTGAGGACAATAAGTGCTCACTGCATCAATCCTGTTATGGTGTGCTCAGAGCAGGCTGAGCTCCTGGTGGTGTCTAAGGGATGTGCTATGGGTAGGCAGGGAACCATTCTTCTTCTGCAGAAGAAAAAGAAAGCACAGGGATGAAATTAAAAGAAACAAGCGGGAAGAAGCAGATCAATGGAGTCAAGAGTGTCTGCCTGGAGGGTAGAAAGATCAGGACTGTGCTAGTAAAGAGAAGTCCTTGAAAGGCAGAGGAAAATAATAATTTTAGCAATAGGGGAATGGGTTGGGTTGAAGAGAACTGGGAAGAATGAAAACTGAAATAAAGTGAGTGAGCAGTGGCCACAATAGCAGAAATCAGAAGCTGTTTGCAATGAGCAAGCCCCATGAATACTACCAGTCCAAAAAATGCTTTAATGGCCCTATCAGTCCTACTGATTAATGAGATGCTTGAGTTTCATTTTCTATCATTTCTCTAAAAGCAATGAGAACACCTAGGGAATGAAATGCAGGGTTTCAGAAAGATGAGGCGTAGATAAGGGGATAAATGCACACCCTATAAAGTGTGGAACACCATCATAACAATTCTCCTTTTCATCATAAGCCATACAGTAGGATTTTGGCCTTTGTCATGTTATTGTAGAGGAAAGTCTGCACATTTTAATTAAAATGCTGAAGCCAAACTTAAAATCTTGTCCGGGGCTACACTTGTACGGAAATTGTCTGTGGTTACTCAGTAGGATTCAATACTTTTTATGTGAAATTTAAATAAGTGAATTGAAATAATCTGCATTTTTCATAATGATCAGGGAGTTGAAATAATGAAAGGTGATCATGAATATTTAGATTGAAGAATAAAATTACATTGGAATAGCCATCAGATTTCTCTTATGATTTGTTAGAAGATACCAATACTATAACAGCATTGTAATTTTTAGAAATGCATTATAGGTTCACAAATTTGCTATTCATAAAATTCATTTATGCCTTTTTTTTCAAAGGTGTTTTACAAAGGATTTAGAAACCTCTCTAATCTTTGAAAATAACACTGTAGTTTGTGATTAAATATCTCCACAGCATAGCTATAAAGATACGCATCTGCATCATAAAACCCAAATCAGAACGTAGCACAATAAAAAGGTCACTGCTAAGTTGTTTTTTTTTTTTCCTTAAATTGACAATTTTCATTGCTACTAATGCTTTATGCAATATCCTTCAGGTGACCTGATCACTTAATACTGTTAAGTTACTTACAGAATCACACGAAGAGTCCTTAGGGGTGGCACTTCACAGCAGCCAGAGGTGATGCTGGAATCTACCTTGCACCAAGAGTCTGTAGTTTTAAGTTTCAATCCAAGGGTGTCAGTGCTCCTTTCCTCAAAAAACCTTTGCAATAGCAAGTTTGCAAAAAGACTGTGCTCCTCAGAATAAAATGGATTTGCCTTAGTGGAAGACCTGAATATTAGCTTATAATCACACTTTCAGAATATTTGTTTCTGCTACGTGTTTTAATATGCAAGGTGTCTAAGTATTAGAACAAAACATGATTGCATCTTATTGATGATCATACAAAGTCCAAAATATGATCAACTGATTTGAAAATTTTATCTGAAATATTATTCAGGAAAGTAATATTTATAAATGTATCCCCCTTCAAAGGGCTGCCATTATGCTTCTATGATCTAGTATCCTGCAGTAACTGCAGGAAGCTCAAACAGTTCCTGTGTTGTTTCAAAGCCTTTTGCTTTTATCATTGCTTAACACTACATAATCAGTCATACTTAAAACCAAAAAGCTGACACTCAAAAACCTGAAGGATAGAGGGGTTGGCTTTGTTCTTGAAATAGGCATCTTTTTTTTAATGCTATAGTAAGGAATCTTGTAATTTTGATAATTAGTTACTGTAATCTAATTAGATCTTTATGTTGCTGCCCCCTTGTAAAACATCCAATGACACACTCCCTTTTGACTATGAGATACAGACCGTAGACCAGGATGTCTTAGCAGAGCAGATTCCACAATACTCTTACTGATGACAAATGTATACCATTTAGGAGCAACATGCATGAATGTAAATTCTCTACAGTATTTCTGTCTGCCAGAGATCTAGGCCTAATGAGTGCAGAACCTTTAATCCTAATTGATTATATTTGCAGAGAACTGGGGCACTGATACATGCCAGTTATAACTTCTAAAAATGAAACAGGATTTCCATAAATTGTACTTCTTTCGAAACCAATCACTGCAGAAGAAATACTGGTCGCAGGAGTTATGTTCACCATATCTGGGAGGTAAATACTGATTTACCTTTAAATGCAACAGCCAGTCACTGCTGACCTAAAAGGAGGGACCATTCAACAAGGCCTGCTTCTGTTCAAGTTCCTTCATCTGGGAGAGGGCAATCCCAAGCCCAAGTACAGGCTGGGCAGAGAATGCACTGACAGCAGCCCTGAGGAGGACTTGGGAGTGTTGGTTGATGAGAAGATCCCCATGACCCATCAGTGTGCACTTGACCCCAGAAACCAAGCGTGTCCTGGGCTGCATCCTCAGTAGCGTGACCTGCAGGTCAAGGGGGGAAATTCTCCCCCTCTACTGCACTCTGGTGAGACCCCCGACACACAGTCCTGTGTCCAGCTCTGGGAGCAACAACACAAGAAAGATATGGACATGCTTGAGAGAGTCTGGAGGAGGCCATGGAGATGCTCTGAGGGCTGAAGCAGCTCTGCTCTGGAGACAGGCTGGGAGAGCTGGGCTTGTTCAGCCTGGAGAAGACTCTGGGGAGACCTTAGAGCAGCTTCCAGTGCCTAAAGGGGCTGGCAAGAAATCTGGAGAGGGGCTTTTAACAAGGGCCTATAGGGACAGGACAAGGGGGAATGGCTTTAACCTGACAGAGGTGAGATTTAGATGAGACCTTAGGAAAAAATCCTTTACTAAGACCATAGTGAGACGCTGGCACAGGGTGCCCAGAGAAGCTGTGATTGCTCCATCCCTGGCAGTGTTCAAGGCCAGGTTGGATGGAACTTGGAGCAACCTGCTCTAGTTGGAGGTGTACCTGCCCATGGCAGGGAGCTGGAACCAGATGAGCTTTAATTTTCCTTCCAACTCAAACCATTCTGCGATTCTATGATCTGTTCACCCATGGTATCTGATGCACTGTGCTTGTGAACGACTGCAGGACAGCAGCTAGTATCACACACACTGGAAGGCAAAAAGCAGGGTGAAAGAAATGCATGAAGGACATTGAAGTAAAGGCATTGCTTCATCTGTTTTCCTCACTCTTATCTACTACATGATCATGGAACAAGAGGCAGAAGGTCTGCATAACTGCTTCTTCTGTAAAATGACTTAATATCTGATGCTAAGTGGAGGTGAATGAATTTAATTTTGGGGTTGATCACACAACACTGATCAAAGAGTCTGCTCTATGGTGCTCTTAAAAGCAGGTAACCTGCAAGCAAGCAGTGTAATTTTATGTCAAGGGGATACATGGGCTTACTCTGGAAATGAAGAAGAGCTTTTTATCTGAAATAAAAAAACAGGCAACACAGAAGGGATTTTTGAGAATCAGCTTTCACCTTCCCACAATGACCATAAAAGCTTCTCCCAAAAGAATAATTGTATCTAAACTCCTAGCTATACAGAAAGGCACTTCTTATCACCTTTAGTGCTGTCCCACTTTGCCCTGTTCCTCACCTCAATAAAGAAAACAGCTCAGCTTTTAATTAGTTTGCAAACATAAGGATTCAGTTGAGAAGCAAGTGCTTGTGTTCATCCCACTTTATTTGTACCTGCTGCCTGATGCCCCATTCCCTTGCCTCAATTCCCCTGCCCTTGCTCAGCATCCTCCACAAGAAAACCTTATCTTCACAAAACAAACAGCTCCCTCCATGTGTGCCAATGCAGTGGCTGCAATGCCACTGCTGCAGCAACAAACTGGCAAGCGGGGAAGGAATAAAGGTATAGTTACTGAATGAGGAAGTAAATGCTTCTTCCAGAGACTGAACACATCACCTTTAGGTCAGAAAATAGCAAGTTGTTTCTGAACTTCTCTCCATCTGGAAGTGCAATTATGCTTGTTAATCTTAAAATGCCTTTGGCAGTTGTCACCTCGTTTTTTATGTTATCCTTAAAACTTCTCTAATGGCAAGTACACATGCAGTGAGAAATAATAGCCCTTTGTGTAACAAGCAATACACACATTGTCCAAGTCATTCTTACAGTATTTTTCCTCTCTGAGGTTATCAGAGAAGAGATTGAAAGCTGAGCCACCATACCTCAGCTTAAATGTATCAGTGAAATATTCCCTTTTCTCTCCTTCTCCCCTGCCTATTTTTTTTTTTTTTTCCCCTTTTTTTAAACCAAAGGAGTGCAGGATGCTAATAGTGACAAGATTATCTCTAAGGAAACCTAGCCTCATCCCAGCATAACATGTACAGCTCTGGTCCCAGTCTGTATGGTCCTTTCAGGCTCAAGCTAGTCCCCAAACAGCAGTCATGCCCTGCCATGGACTTCTGCTGATGCCATACTAACGCAGGGAAGGAGTCAGATGCTGCATAAACAGAAACCAAACAGTGCCTGCCATTCAGTTTTGATGGCAGGTAAAAGTTGTGGGACTAAAACAAGCAAGGAACCTGCAGACTGAGACAGCTGGAAGCACTGGTAAGAGAAACTTAGAGACAATGCAGCTGATATGCTGAAGTGCTTGTCCTCAACAATTTCTCCTTGGTTTAACCAGGAATACTCAGGGACAGGCTGTATATTACAGGAAAGAGGGAGTCTTGAGATCTTGTTCTCAGCGCTGATCTCTGACTTGCAGACTTCTGAGCTCTCACTGTGCTGCATTTTCAGGGAGATGCCAAACCTGTAATGCTCCAGCAAAAAAACAGCAAACCTCAAAACAAAATAATTCCAACCCCAAAAAACCCAACAAGCTCTGAACACAGGTTCAAGCCCCTCCACCTGGTCTCATGCAAAGATTGACACTGAATCCAAAAGGTCTCAAAGCCATCAACTCTAATTTCACAGGATCACACACAGTGCTTTTCTCCCTTCCTCCTCTTTATTTTTTTTTTAAGCTTCTTTTGTAATGCCTGATTGATGAAAAATACTATCAAAATCATGAGTGAACATCTGTCCCAAGTATGATCCTGGACTAATTCTCAGGATCTGCTGCCTTTTTCTACAACCTGCACTGGCACAGTGAAAGTTGGCACCTACCTTCTTCTGCCTGCATGTCCTTCCTCCCTGGTAAAACACAATCTGTTTTCAGTGAGAAACGTTATTTCAAATCCAGCAAGTGTTGCTTAAAGCAAAGTTCACCATTAGTTCTGGATGCTGTAATGCACTTTACTTACAATAGTTCTGTATCAACTTCTATATATCAACATTATATTTCAGAAGATGAGGCCTTTACACTTATTCCACCCGGGATTTTTTGCAAGCATTTCAAGTATGTTTTCAGTAGCCTACAGTAGCCCCTATATATTTTTTTAAATGCTCAAAGGATTCAAACTTGGAGTTCTTGAGGAAGTTTTATTTCATGATTTTACCTTTAGCCTATATATATTATTTGAAACGTAAAATTTTGAGCCACATCAGTATATTTGTTTCAGTGACTGAAAGAAACTAAAAATCCAAGTCCCAGCATACACTGTTTGAAGAAAATATGAAGGTCAGACAATACTGGACACCCAGAGCTACTAAATGTTTAAAGAGCGGCAGGCAACTGAGCTCGACTGTGGCATGTGACTGCATGCTGCTGCTTGAACAACAGAAAGCCCTCTCCAATGCACAAAGGAAAAGAACTAAACATTTATTAAGGTTAGGGTATTGTAGGATAAGTGAATATATTCACTTGCAGTTGTCTGACAGTCACAGTACACAGTCTATCAGCTGGGAATTTTTGTAGTGATTTTAAAGCAGAGAAGCCATTTACAAGGTATTCCTTTCACTGAACATGTTTTCATTGGAAAAGCAGGCAACAGGAAAAACTTCCCACAGAAATCAAACTTAATATTTCAAAGCCCTTGAGACCCTGGTAAGACCATTGCTCTGCCTGTTCATAATCTCTTTTGTCCACATAAAAATAGCACTAAGACTTTGTATCCAGAAAAGCAAGACTCTATGAGAACCCTGATGCGCAAGCATGTAAGATTCTTATTTAACTGAGAAAAGAATGAGTGAGGGATGAAAAACGTGGCTGTTAAGACAGACAAAACATTGATAAGCACAAAGTTTTTACTCCAGTTTTACATTTTCCAAGTAGACTGCACTTGCTGGGCAGATGAATAATGACATGCTTCTCACTCTGGAGCCTTTAGGCCAAATGCTGCTCTCAGTTATCCAAACATGCAAATCTACTGAAGTTACCACAGAGTTATGCCAGCTTCCATGAGAGCAGAATATGATGCTTTGTTTACAAAATTAAGCTCTGAAAGGTACATATGTGTGTGCATTTTGATTTGTCAATGAAATCACTTGAGTGAGCTAAACTTCTGCAAATACTTAGAATTTAAATCCAAAGGAGACCTTATAGTTTTGTATTCATTAAAGATTATGCACTGTTTTACAAGAAGGTACTCAAATATGATATGGAATGCTATTAAAAAGAATAAATTCACATAGGTTTCGTATTTTACTCAGTCTTTGTGCCCTGTGTGCATTTAACTGCCTGCTCCCCTAGAAGCAAAGAATATATATGCTCCCTTCATTGTACTGGACTATCTTACAAATACCAATAAATTGCTTTGCACAAGAACCGAGGGAAGAAGAGAGACATCATTACTGCTATATCACTGATCAAGCATGACATCAGGAGATTCGCTGAAGGCCAGACTGGGAATGTCAGACATGGAGAGGGAGAGAAATCCAGTTCTCTTCCATTAGCTCTTTAGCAGCACAGAAGCCCTTCATGGGAGGTGTAACACAATGCAAGTGTAGGGGGACTGGAAATAGATGCCCGTCCTAGCTCCCAGGTCAACATACACAAAATTTAAGACAGAGTAACTGTCATCTTATCCATGTAGGCACTCATTAACATCTTTAAGTGCACCAGTACCTGAGTGTCCGTGGCTTCTTATAGCATGCTTCAAGTCACTGAAGGCAGCACAGTTTAAAAAGGACCACTGTTACTTACTCCTGCATGGAGGAATTCAGCACGGCAGGTGAGGTGTTTGGGGAGTGCATTCCAGAAAATAAAAATCACATCAGTCTTTCTATATGAGGATCACCTGCAGGCTTCCACACTATTTTTATGCTCAAAACAACCCTGTTTAAAAGAAACCTTAAGGGATGGCTGGAGAGGAAGGAATTCATTTTTAAACCAGGTATTTGAAAAAATGAAGGAAGAAACACAATTTTTCTCAAAGAAACAATTCCACAATAAATATATCTATAAATTATCATTTATTACCTTAAAAAAAATAAATTAATGTTTCTACCCTGCCTTGGTAACCCTGTAGTAATTCTTCTGCAGGGTGTAGAACCACGTTCTTGCTAATGGCAGGAGTTAGGGCTGCCAAGAAGCAAGCTTTGCTAACATGTTACTGAAGACAACATTAATTACAGATATTTACTGGTGCTGCCAACCCTCATGCTATTTAGCTCTGAAGAATCTCTGCTTGGACTGAATTAAACATTAGCTGTATAAAGAGTCTAGCACAGTGCGTGTGTCTACTGACTCACAACTCTCACAGCTTCAGTGATACTGGCCAGTGCAAGGAGACAATTGCCAAAGTAATTTCAAATCATCCAGTAGAGAGCCACTACTACATGAACTAGAGCAAACCTCAAATGAAGCACTACTAGCCAAATCGATTTTGATAGGATGGAGAATAACACTAACAGTTGAGGAGGACTGCAGGCAGTGGGCAAGCCACAAATTCACTAGCAGCGCCATGCAGAGATCAGTAACTGAAACAGTGGTATCCAGAGTGTGGTTAATGGGGACAGCCAACTTGATGTACAAAGCACCTTTGTATGGAAGGCACAACTGTGCTCCCCTATCAAGTGAAAGCTGGTCCCATCATTTGACAAGCTATAAATTTTTTCTAAGATATTATATCATCCTTCCTTAAAAAACACTGAGACAGCCTAAAAGAGAAAAAAACATAACTCAGACTTGAATGCAGCTGCTGGTGGTGTAGTCAGTCACTGTCTCCTCACACTCGAGATTGACATCTGTGCACCTGAGGGATGTGTGAGCTGATACTGTGTGCTTTTACAGGTGGTTCCGGTTCCTTCTGGGCTTAATAACAAAAAAATTTCAAGCTGCATTGTTCACAGAGTCCATCAATGCAGATCACATAAGTAACTCTTGAATTTCATGAATTTACTGGGCAGATGACTGATTACATGCTTCTCACTCTGGAGTCTTTGGGCCATATGACTAGGTGCCTGCTACACTGTTCAGTATTTTCTGTTCATTTGAAATATGAACTTTCACAGGCAGATGCCTAATGTAATCTGAAACTTTCTAATATAGATGAACAGCAGTCAGACTGTAAGCTGCTCTTCATATACTAAATAACAAACAAAATCCTTCCACGCTTCCTTGCAGTGTTTCTCCAGTTCACACCCAGCATCTTTCATCACACTGCAATTCTGCACTGAAGACAGCCCAGTGGAATACATGTAAGGAAAGCCAGTATTTTGTCTTTTCCTGGAAAGATGAACCCATGAGCTATGGATATAAATAAGAAAAAAAAAAAAGAATGAACAGATGCCTACTTAAGCTGGAAGATACACAGAAGAGATGATTTCATAGTTCACAGTTGTGCTCAGTGCAGTAGATCCCTGATCTCTCCCATTTCTACAATGCAAATCACTCCCCCCAACACACATATCAGTGCAGGGATAACATTAACAACAAACAGTACTTCTAGAATGGTAGGCTGTCAACATTCCAGGGAAATTTTTGTATCAGGATTGGAAATGTAAAATCTGAAAGAACCACCACCACAAAAACTCCCACCAAACCTACAAAAAACCAACCCAGGGAACTATAGCTCTCCTTCAAAAGGGAGTAAAACTCCTTCCTATGACAGAATTTTTCATTTTTAAGTTACTATGCAAGAAGTAATTCAGTCATCTTTACAGAATGCCTTTGAAGAAAAATGGTATATGTAAGTTCCCAATCCTGTTTCTCAGATGAGAAATCACGCAGTGTATTCAAAAGGTTTTCAGGCTTCAATTCAGTGCTGCTTCTTCAGCACAGTGCTGTATTTACAGAGAACTGATCAGCTGAAAACAAAGGGGATACAATACTCTTAATATTTATGCAGTACAAAAGGTGAAAAGCCTTGATTCTTAGCCTGTGAAACTTGCTTTGTGCAGACACTCCACTGCAGAAGATGCTTTTGCCAGGTCGCTGCACCGTGAGACAAACAGACGCATGCTTGTGACAAGCAGTTTATATGGATATCAGGTTCACAGGTGCTTCACAGTATTTTTATAGCGTACATCCCAGCCTGCAGCATAGAAAGATTCTTCCATTTGAATTTCAGCGCCTGCACCTGCTCAGCCTCCCATGCTGTTGCATAAGGAGTCAGCTAGATGGTGCTCATGGGGTGGCAGCCGATGTGCAAAGTTAGCACTGGGATTTCTCTCCAGGCTTCTTCCTCCACCTCCAGCATCCCACACAATACAAGCAAGTTGTCAGAAATGAAAAAAACAGGGCCAGGAGGAAAGGGATGAAGGAGGCAGGTGAAAGGAAGCTGCATCTCAGATGCTGTATGAGCACAGATCCTTACACAATTGTGCTGTCTTTTGAAGGCTGGGATGCAAGGATGAAGCTGGGACTGGTTTCATGGTACATGAGCCAGCTCATCCACTCCTACCTGGCAGCCTGGAAAGAGCACAGTACTGACAACTTAGGGAAAAACCATGTTGTTGGAGAGACCTGACAATTTGGAAGTTGTTTTTGCTCTGACAAATAACAACCCTCTCTGTAAGCTTCAGCATGATCTGATGGAATGTGTCTTTATGAATGTTTGAAGTTAGAATTAATTAGTAGTTTTTAGTAGCCTGTGGAGGTGCCTGGTTTTGCTGGATTAATTGCACGCTGCAGATATTATCATGGAAAGACATATTGTGCTAACTCCCAGTAAATATGAGAAAACCCAAAGTGATCAAGGATGGAAGACAAAGAGTTTGGCTTGGACATATTGCTCCGGGATTCATCGACTGGCAGAATAGTTAAAAAATCTTAAATCTGAAGATCCCACTTGGTCCCTTGGGCTGAAAGGTTTTATGAGGATTTCATTTCAAAATGACAAGCCCATATATGCACAGGAATGGCTTCCTAAATAAAACCAAAGATCATTTTTCATCCATCTTACGTCTAATATGCCCAGAGGCATAGCTCCATAAAAAAATCTAAACTTTAACTAAAGCTCCTTTTCATTTGAGGGAAAGAAACCATTCTGAAAGCAACAGTTTAGATTATTTATTGTGATGGTTACTTAGCAAGGGAGGCTGATGAGTTAATTCTCAGTGGAAGTCCTGAATTACTTTAGGAACAGAAGCCCAATTAATTAAGGATCATTTCCTATTGATTTCACTGTACTACAGACCAGAGTACCTGCTTTACTCCTATCCAAGATATAAATAATAGTAACATAACCAGACCACTTATTGCTGTCCTGATCACCTGTAATCCTCACTGAGGAAACACTTCTAAGACTTTGATGTGAACACAATAAAAGCCAGAATGCCTCTTGAAAGGCAGAAAACAGGAAAAGCACTGAAGAGGCACTATGCATGCTCCAGATCAAAGACAATAGCCAAATGAAGAGACCAGTCGAGAAGGAGGACAAAAGTGGAAATGAATACATTTGTATTGGAAAAATCAATGGGAAAAATCCAAGTTTTAGGCATGAAATTGGGTCTTTTTTTTTACTCAACAGAGCACTGAACACAGTCAGGGACATTCAGGACACACACTATGACCAGACTTCAAGGCCAGAGCCACCTCACAACTTCATAATAAGCAGAAATCAAGCCCTAGAAATCTCCTTATTTGACCACTTCAATAAGCTTGCTGCATGACCATGAAGCATCAGGTCATGGAGTTTCTCTCTAGGTGTGATTATCCATCCTGGGGACCAGCCGGAGCCCCACACTGCAGTGTTCAGCTCTTCATAGCCCCACTGACAACAGCTCTTCCATATCAAGCAGCAAAGTAATCACTTCAGTTATGCAGGCTCTTGTAAGGTTGTAATTAGACGTGGGGTAAAGTTTTGGCTGTTTGCAGGGAAGCTGCACTGAAAGATAACTGCAGAAAGACAGATGTATTGGACTCAGTCTGGAAAATGTAGCAATTATTACATGCATTGCCAGAATACTCTATTAAGAAATTCAGAAAGTTCAGCATTCTGTTGGCACAATCATGTTTATTTATAAACAGCGTACACGAAATCATGTTCTCTGAGAGACAAATACAGCAGCAAGTTGTCTGACAACAGTTTTCAGAGCTGCTTCTATAGAGTCCAATGCCTGGAGGAATTCTGCTTCTGCTTCCTCTTAAAGCTAAGCTCTCCCAGCCTTGTCGCAGTCTGCTGCCTCTTTTGACTTCCTGACTGCTTTCTGCCCTGAAGCTCACACAGCAATATCAAGCCTGTGACCTAGCTTTTGTGTTTATACTAAGTCACTAAATAGTCCATTGGGCCATAAAGATTCAATTTTTGCAAAAGGTTGCCAAGCTAACTACTAATTACTGCCTTGTACAGCAGCTTCTCCTTCAGCTCTCACTGTCCACACTGCCTTACATTTTCTTTTCACTTAGGCTAAAGAAATGACAGAAAGCACACCCCTGAAGTTCAGCCATGTTCACAACTCACGGTGTTCATCAATAACACACAGAACAGCAATAACATGGAAAATAAAATACCCTTCTCTACTCAGGCTCTAAGATTGGGCAGGTGATATGTGCCGAGTCCCTATATAAGGCTGTCAGTTATGAAAAATAATGCATAAAGGCACCAACTCTTAAAAACATCTCCAAGCACCTTTATTGTCTGGAGGAGAAGGTCAGATCCTACCTGTTATGGCAAGGAGAAAAGGAAGCTGGGAGCAGTGCTTGATATGCCTGCAGCCAACATGCAACCAGAGCTGGAGGAGGACAGGATGGCTAAAATCAGTCCACTGACTCACCATCAGGTAAGCATCCTCCAAGGCCTGAGGTCAGGCTACTCAAGAAGCAGCAGATGCATTAGCAAAGCTCCTAGGCCTTCATGGTCAGACAGCAGCCCTCCAGGGTAGGGCTGCAGAGAGCAGGGCAGGCAGCAACACTCTTTGAAAGCCTGTAGAAAGGTTGAAAAGAAATGGAGAAAAAGGAAGCTCTTGGAGCCCTTGACTTCTGCCCATTAACCTCAGCCTCTTTGTGCTTAGACTCAGCAGGTAGACATGGGTAATCACAGAAAATGGTCTTTTCATGTTTTCTGCTGGTTGCATTTCAGGTTTGCTTCAACCGACTTGACTGTGTGAAGCCATTCTTTGCCCTCAGGAACAAAAAGACTCCAGGAAGTAATCAAACCCAGTAAAAATAAATAAATAAATAAAAAGCACCAATTATTTAAAATGAGACATTAGGTGACAATAATTATTCCAGATCTCAGAGTATTTAGTCATGATACTAAATGTGAACATGACATAGGAGGAGCTGGGTTTTTCAGCGTGGAGAAGGAAAGGCTGGGGGGAACCAATTGCTGTCTTCAGCTGCCTTTAGGGGGTTGTAGAGAAGAAAGCCAGGCTTCTCATTATCTCATGCTGAAAGGATGAGAGGGAATGATGGCAGGGGCAACTATACGTGGATGCAAAGGATACAAATCTTCACCATGAAGCTGGTCCACCACTGGAGCAAGCGTCCTGAGAGGCTGGGGGATCTCTCTCCTTGGAGATTTCCCAAAAAGCTTAATTTTCACTCCAGTGTGGGCCTCATAAGTCTCAGGCTGAAGTTGAGACAATTTATGCAGGAAGACATATGCCCTGTTTCTACTGCCACCAAGGTATTTGTCCTCTATCTTTCCCTGTTGTTTTTCCACTGCACCTCAGGGGTCCATGGATGCATCAGCATAACTGCAAACACAGCACTCCTCAACCCAGCTTCCTGAGTTAAATATTTACATGTTTTAGCCTATTTTGTGTTTCAGTGTATGCTGAAAGGATAACATGCAGCTGGGCAAAGCACTTTTCTAACACCTTGGTTAAGAGGGTATCATATGCCTGACTCCAATGACATAAACACAGGTCTAGAAACAACTAGATTCAGGGAGACAGACACTGCTGCAGTTTATATTTTGTTGTTATTCTTTCCAACTAGTAGTAAATAAGAACCCCAAAAGGTATCATTTTGGATAGACACAGCAGGAGTTTACTTCACTGAAAGCAAGACAGGAACCTTACCCACTGACATTCAGTTATCTAACTCCCTCCATACCCCCCATGCACTAGTGGCACAAAAGGAACACAGCATCAGTATGAAAATGCCCTGATACAGAGGTGTCCACACTTTGAGCAACGAACAGGATTCAGAGATATCGATGCACAAACAGGACAGGAAGCCAATGCAATATGCTCTACCACATTGAAGCCTGACCAGTGAGCACGGGCTGCCTGCAGCAGTGGCCCACCTGCAACATGATCCTAGGTTAGGTAAAGGACACCAACATCCCTGAAATCCAGCTCATTCTTCACTGTTTGCATGGGGATAAAGTCCTGATCAGGAAAGCAAGTAAAAGGGGGAGGAGGAAAATATAACGATCTTAAAATACCTAAGGGGAACATACAAGAAATCTGAAGAGGGACTTTTTACAAGAGCTTTACAGAACAAGGAGAAATGCTTTTAAATTGACAGAGAGGAGATTCAGATGAGACATTAGGAAGAAATTCTTCCCTGTAAGGGTGGTGAGACACTGAAAGAGGTTGCCCAGAGAAGCTGTGGCTAACCCATCCCTGGCAGTGTTCAAGGCCAAGTTGGACAGGGCTTGGAGCAACCTGGTCTAGTGGAAGGTGTCCCTACCCGTGGCAGGGGGTTGGTCCCTTCCAACCCAAAACATTCTGTGGTTAGTCTATGACTAATTCAACTTCCTTCACCCCTCCCCAAATAAAACATATCTATGGCAAAAAGCAGCGTTTTCTCATCGTAACAGGCTCACTGAGCCTGAGTCAGCCATGGCCATTTTTCTTCCTGCTACTAGTTCTTTGCTAACATGGAGCCCTGCACGGGGGCTCCTTAGGTAGGTGGGGAGCGAGAATCTGTGCCTGGAAGAGATACACAAATTTACGAACTCAAAGCCTGCCACAGACCAGTCTGCCATTCACTGTTACAGATCAGCAGCTCCCCAATGTTTAAACATCCACTCTGCAGCAACTCCCACAGTATCTGTTTCCAGGAGGAAGATGAAACACTGAGGTAGGTGAAGCACTATGGTGTGCTGGCAACTACTCAGCCAGCAAGCAAAAAGCCCTGCCTTGCCTCACCATAGAAAAACCTACAAGCTACCAAGTGTAATTTAGGGTATGGTCCATGTTTTGCATTTGTTATTTAAGTTGCCCATAAACCCTTCCCCTAGAAGAGGACAGACACATGGTACCATCCCATTTTATACAAACCACAGAGCAGCTCCCCCAGGGTGTAGATAATATACATAATCACCATAGTCTCAGCCTATTCAAGTTAACACTTCTTAACAACAGACGTAATATTCAAGTGAAACCAAGCTTTTACAAATTGCTGTTAATATGAATCATGCTTAACTCGTCTAAGTATCTCTTCTAAAGAGCTTATGTTTTCCCCAGAGATATTTAAATTAGGAATTCTTAACCACTAATTGAATGAACTTGGATAACTGAGCAGGTTATCTTTGCTTCTGAAACAGAGGCTGAAGTTCTTTACTCTCCAGAATGAGGCGAACATATCTGACTTACATTGTATAAAACCCTCATGATATGGTGAAGGTTTGAAGGGGACTGTTTCAACAGGTCTTGGGGGTGAGGTGTATCAGGTGATACTTTGAGACGTCTTCCAACATCTCAAAGTGGTATGTCACTGCCACAAAACAAGCCTGGCCATTGCATTCACTTTCATTGCTCAGGGATGTGACAAACTAGGAAGTACCTCAGTTCAAGAGCTTGTCAGTTTTAATTTTTTTTTAAAGTGCTTTTGGTATATGCTACATTCAAACTTCATTAAGACACTAAAACGATCTGACAGAAGAAAGGGATTTATAAATTGCCTGTTGCACAAGTTTTGAAACAGACAAAAGCAGGCTCATAGCTCTTAGGCCACCAAACCATCATTGCATGTCAGGGCAGGTATTGCATTTGGGCTACTATTTTAGAAGTCCTCTAAAGCATCAAACCTTTACGTCTCCTAAGGATTCTGCAGATGTTACAAAGATGTACTTTAGTATTTTTACACAATGGTAATAGTCTAAAAAGTCATTTTCTACTGTTAATTGCAATCTATTTTGAAATATAATTTAGAAATATACCTATTTAACCACACATAATGCGGCCAGAAAACTACTTAATCAGCAGATGAATGCACATTGAAAAGCTACGAGTAATGGCTCTAATGGGGGGGGAGGAAATCACAGGGAAGTGGGGAAAATCACACAACACATCACTAATCCCATAAATGCAGAAAAGGGAAAGGTAACAAGCACAATATTAAAACTCATAATGCTCTATTTTAAATGTTGACAGTTCTGTTGCAAATGCAAGTTTCTCTTCTTTGAACTTTGAGCTGAGACTGCATACTGGGGTATACTGAGGCTTCCAGTTGCAGGTGGACTTTCAATGCAGCATAGTCCAATTTCCATGCAATTCAAATTAAAACCCACCCTGTTCTCCCCATCTGAGTGGGGGGACACCCACCACCAGTCCACCAGTTTTCCTCAATATGAAAACTTGATTCCTCCCTCAGATACACTGATAGCTTTCAGTATTTATCATATTTTTCTGGATATGTTTCTGGTTTTCCAACTGAAGGGCAAGATACTATAATTAAGATTTGTAGACACTGTATTTCCTTACGTATTTGAGACAAGAGGTGGAAGACTGCACACAAGCATTACATATGGTTGTTTCACAAACCCTTTCCAAAAAGTGACCTTCTGGCACCTGTGACGAAGAGGCTTGCCAGCAGGAGAATTACTGGGGTTCAGAGATACAGCTGAGAGAGAATAGCAAGCACAGCTTGCTATTTCAACCCCAGCACCACAGCACAGCAGCAGCCAGAGCAAAGGTTCTTGCAAAGATAAGTTCTTGCAGGTGAAAAAGGGGTACCTTTTGCTAAGCACTCAAATACCCTGTGCCAGGGTACAGGGGCTTTCCAAGCTTTGTTATGAGACACACAAAAAGGATTCACCTTGGAAGAGATGAAGTAAAACATAAAAAGAAATCTGTCCTCAAAAGGACTACCTTTGCTTTTAAAGTTACTTTGTTCTCCTTTGGGCTTATGTAAAACAAAACCTAAGAAATGCAAATACTTCCAGTATGCTTGCTTGAAGGGCTGGTGATTGTGCAACAGAAGTTCTTTCCTAGTGCCCTGACTGTTCAGGACTGCTCCTGGATCAGGAACCCACTCTGCTAACACCTTAAGCCTCCTGGCTCAGTCAGCAGTAGGAGCTGGGCAAGCCAGGGAGAAAACTACTTTGGGAAACTGAAGAAAGCCGGAAGGAGGAGCTGTGAGCTTACTGTGCCCCAGGTCTTGAGATTGGTGATGGATTCCTCCTAGACCTAGAACCAACCAGGCCGTAAGGGACTGGTCAAACGGTGGCAGGGAACCAGTCAGGGTTTTGATCTGGCAGACAAGAGGTAAAATTAAAATACATTTCATAGACTCATACAACAACAGGCTGGAAGGAACCTCAAGGATCATCTGGTCCAACCTGTCTTGGCAAAAGCACAGTCTAGAAAACACGGACACGAGGCATTCTATCCAGCCCAGTCCTAAAAGTGTCCAACATTGGGGAATCCACCACTTCCCTGAGGAGATTGTTCCAATGGCTGATTGTTCTTATTGTGAAAAATTTTCCTCATGTGCAACCAGAGCAGCTGTGGCTGCCCCATCCCTGGCAGTGTTCAAGGCCAGTTTGGATGGGGCTTGGAATACCCTGGTCTAGTGGAAGGTGTCCCCTCCTGTGGCAGGAGGTTGGAACTGGATGAGCGTTAAGGTCCCTTCTAGCTCAAACCATTCTATAATAGCCACAGCCTCTCTGGGAGTAACTTGTGCCCATCACCCCTTGTCTTTTCCATGTGACTCCTTGTAAAAAGGGAGTCATCACCTTCTTCGTAGCCACCCTTTGAATACTGGAATATAGCGATACTGGAACATTTGGCTTTTATGAACCTTTATATCAAAATACAGTCTGTTAGTAAGACTGACCTATGTGTTGCAGGACTTAATGTGAAATACACAAATTCATTAATAGATACATGCACAACATACATACCCATCCCCAGAGGAAGTCATGCAGGGCAGCACACATGCAACAGTTTTGCTGAAGTATAGGAAAAGGAAGGAGGAGTCACCTGTCTCTTTATCTCCCCAGTGGCTAGCCAAAAACTAGACTACATTTTCTTCCCTGATGCATACAACAGAGATTCCTATAATGTAACTTCTCCTCACCTTTACAGAAAAGCCCTTATTCACAGGCATCTCACTTTACTGGGAGATAATGAGACATTGTGGCAACTTTTTTTAAATCCAAATATATCTGCAACCAAAACCAATAAATAAATAAATTAAAAATTCTGTTACCAATTTCCTCCTCATTGACAGCTAAAAATCATGTTTCCAGAAGCTGAGGGGTGAGACGGTGTGGAATCCACTACGGGTTTTGTATGAAGAAAACCCACCTTCAAGGCACCTGTATTTAAAACAACAGGGCACAATCCTAACAGATTTGGTAACTTTACAGACACAGAACCATACAAGGTAGCAATTTTATGGAAGTAAAAAGTTTTTGCATCACCCACAGTCATACACCTTCTTAAATGCTGTTTCCAGTCATTCTATTTACTATTTACTACTGATATAAGTGTTAGTTCTACATAGTATCCAAGTTGCCCAACACTTTCCATTCTGAAAATGTTTTCAGCTGCTCATGGCTTTGCTAAACTTTTGTGTTCTGCCACTCTCTGCCTCCCTTGACTTAATTAGCTCTGTAGAATATAAATGTAATAACACACCATGTACCCACAAAGCTTTACCCAGATTAGAAGAAACTCTAAGTGAGGAATTGAAAAAATCCCAGTTATCTGTATCATACTTTGATGAAGGGATCTGAAATATGGCAGGAGGCACTTTTTGTGCTAAAAATGTACTTGTTGCCTTTGCTGTGAAAATCTGTACCACATCAACCATCCTAAAAGCTTTTGTACGTCTTTCCCTTATCCTCAGTGTCAACATGCTTATTTTTAGGAAAAGCTACTTATTGTTTTGCACCTCAATTCCCAGAGATGGGCTACTGCAATTTAGCACAGATTTGATGGGAGATTTCACCTTCTGCTCTTCTGCTTAGATTTCTGCTGGACTGGGGCAGTAGAGAGAAAGACAACATGGAGATACCACAGTGTCAACAGTAACAAAACAGACGTGCAGGGGCTCATAATAGGGACACAAAGAACAGTTTGGAAAATGAAGCCTTACAACTGACAACTGGGAAGAGAGAGTAACCATGAGAGTGGAGAAGGGGTGTGATAAGTTGTGCAGTGGTTATCACCAAGAGAAAGGCTGTGAAAGAGATGGAAAACAGGAATGAGTGGGATAGCTGGAAGTGAGTGGTGGATAAATGGAAATGAGGAAAGAAAGGCCCAGGGGGGAGGGCTTAGCTCAGAAGGACAGAACAAAGGCACAGGCACACTTGCAGTAAATTCCACATGGGTGTCCCACAGCACAGAGATCCTCTATTTAGTGCTGTGCAAGCCATGAACTGACAAAGTCAAATCTAGAAAAAAAAAATAGAACTGAAATGTGCATTGCAATTATACTACAGCTGTTAGTTACCCAGGTAAGGCAGCACAGCGAGGAGCCTGGATTCTGTGCACAATACACACAGGTTCTTGTTGGTAGCGTCCTGGCCTTGGTGTCTCAGCTAGTGGAGCAGAAGCAAGCTTCTGCCATCCACCTTTCCTCACATCTTCTCTCTCTGGCCAGTTATGTTAGACGGATTCCTGTTGAAAGCAGTTGCATTTGGAAGCTTCTCTGTTGCTCAAATGCTGGAGGTGGATTATAAAGAGGGAAAGACTGGTTAGAGTGTTTTGAGGTGTGGGAAGAAGGAAGTTGCTAAGAGAAGAGACTAATTCAAGCTCCTAAATGTCTCATTACTTGCTCATGCATATTCCTAGACCAAGGTTGAGAAAGAAACCACTGCATATCCAGACCTGACAGCAACTTAAAACCTGGATTCTACATTATCTCTCTCCTTCTCAGTGACAAAGCAGGAGATCATACAAGACTTTTTAGGTCAGGCCTCTGTTACTTCAGCTGTGATTTGACCTATGTATGCACATGTTGGGAAAGATGCTCCTGCATGTGCTCACATCTTCTATTATGGAAGCATAGAAATAAGCAGGTTCTTCTTATGTCCCTTATCCTCTCAGGGCAAATGAGCACAGTTAAAAACTGTCAGAGCCTTCGGTGCAATCAGTTAGTGCTTAGACAGCATATCTGAAAGAATACAGTAAATAGGGAGAGAGAAAAGACATAACTTGCTCTAAAGAAATAACATTCTTAATTTCCTTCCCAGCTTACCCTCAGTCATCTGCTTCATTGAGCAAGTGAGTAAGAAATCATGATCCAGAGGGCAATGACTGACTAAGAGAGGCTCCTAGGCCCAGTGCAGGTGTGCTATGGTTCAAACCATAGCTTTTGCTCAGCGCTGACAGCTGAAATCTCATCTTTGTAATCAGTGTTCCAGTGGTGGTGTTCTCTGCTCTAATTATTCTGCATATGTCTCTCCTCACAGCCTGGAACAGGCTTTCTAAGGGCTGAAACCACTGGAATGAGGAAGATTAATGGAGCTAGTCAACACTGGTTGCATTCTGCAAAACCCTGAATAAGAACCAAAAGACTCTTCCAAATCTTAGGAGGGAAGTTTCCCTCTGCTTTGAGGATCACTCACTTCCGGGTGCACTCAAATTGAAGGATTAAATAACTTTTCCCAAATATAGAATGTATCACAGCCAATCACACACATACACACACACTGCTGCCTTCTTAAGTGAAGGATCCGAGGAGGAAAATAAGATTACGAATTTAGGGGTATAATGAGATCAAGTTAAATTCACACCATTTCCCCGCCTAGGCACAATCTATGTCATTAGGAAGGCTTAATTTTTCTTTTTTTGTTGCAATTTCTAATCTCATTATACATTTTGTCCCTAGAATGATTTATCAGAATTTCAATACTTCATGCTACACATTTTGTGAAATATTAGATTATGTTCTAACATAGTACCTTCACTTGACTTTTCCAGTATCCTCCATCTTCATTAGCTGGTACCCACTCAGTCTTGCCACACTACTTGGCACAGCTATAAATAGAAAGACCAGCCAACCAAGTCACATAATCCTGAAAAGGTCAAAGTAGTCTACTAGATCATTGTGATTTAGAGAATACTACTCACAGAGTATTACAGTTTGACACCTTACTTACATGGCAATGAAAATAAAGAAAATAAAAGGCATTGAAAAAAAAAATCACTTTATCACCAGAAATCACTGGGAGATTGGGGGATTGCAAACACCTCAACATTATTATCTTTATAGTCTACTGTAACTTCATGTTATTCTTTAGGTACTGTACCTGTTATGCTACGTTTCTGTGTTCCTCAAAGAGACACAGTGGTTTGTTCACTACTTCTTTTGATGTTTTTTTAAATACAAATATTTAAGAAGCTCATAAGGAATATTCAAGCATTTTTTGAATCATGGCTCTCTCTAAGCTAACTTCCAACGAAATTTAGACATAGGAAAAAACCTTAAAGTGAAAATCACTAATCTAAGGATTATTATTACTGACTCCTTCCCCCCACCAAGAGAATAAATGGCCTTGCACTCAGTCTACAGAGAGGATCTGTTTGAGCTCAGTGGCTGTGCCACCATAGCTGGTCATGCAAAAGTACTCTCAGAGTGGCTGTTCTGCAGTGCATCCACCATCCTGCTGCCTCTACAGACGTCCATGTCCACATGGCAAAATCTGCGTGTCCCAACAACTACAATGTCCCCACCTCTTTTCCCACAGCTCAGAATTCCTAAGAAATCAAGTACATACTGCAGAAACACCTGCAAATCAGCAGTTGCCCCCCGAGGCCCAGGTTCAGTCAGGTGTTTGATGAATTCCCTGCATCACTGATCCTGGCACCCAATGCTGTTAGATGCTGCAAAAGTCTCTGGCTAACAGGAAAGCCAGATTCTGCACCAAGCCATCTCCAGGCATGCAGTCTTACCCAAAGAACACAGTTGCACTGTTCAGAGCTGCCACAAAGAAAGCAGTCATGGCCCACATCAGACAACCCTCACAACTCTACAGGTTCGCAGAGTAAAAGTGTCTGCAGAAAAAAGAGGAAGGAACAATGTAAAAGGGGCAAAGAGAGAGGGTATAAGGTAGCCCTTCTGAGACAGCTTGTCATGGGTTCAGCAGTAGCAGTCATTTTTCTCCTTCTTAGTAGCTGGTGCAGCACTGTGTTTTTGACTTGTGGC
>JANRGW010029358.1:10962-45590 GCA_024733675.1 Psilopsiagon aymara
CAAGAGCCATCTGAACACAGTCCTGAGCAATGTGCTTTAGATGACCCTGCTTGAGCAGGACTAGATGACCTCCAGTGGTTCCTTCCAGCCTCAACCATTCTGTGATTACTGTGGAAATAGCACCTGGCAAAAAACTTTTTTAGTATTTTAAATTCAAGGTTAATCCCTTTTGATAGGAATAGCAAATATACTTCATGTGGTTTAATTGGATTTTTTAAAACCACAACTGTCTTCAAGTTACAATTTACTTGAGAGTTTTAACTTAATAAATATTTGCATTTTTAGACATTTATCTCTAAACATCCTGCAGCATGTGTTTTTTGGTTTTTGGGTTTTTTTTTTTTTCTTGTGAACTTGAATTCTGAGCAGTTTTTCACAGTTAAAAAGCAACGAATTGAATTTGAACCATTTTATGCTTTTGGTTCACAACAGCTATCCATAGCAAAATAGTGAAGGTTCTTGAAATGTTCAACAGCTTCCTCTTCAGTCTAACAAATGTTCTGCCGTGACCTGGTCGTGCACACAAGTGGTTTGTTCAGTATGCCCAGATAAGTTTTGTGTGGCCTTGATTAGTGGTTCACAAGGCTCAAGTATAAGCACTGGTTGGTCAAATTATTTACTTTCCATGTGTACTGAAGCCTACATTTCTTTATCCTGTAACCTCTGTTTCAAGTGGTAAGGCAGTTTCATTTTGTAACTGTGTACAGTAGGTTGTTTCCAAGCAGGAAGAGGAGTAATGGTTGTCCTTGCACATATCTAATGCACAGCTTTGAACAAGTGCTTTGGATTCTATCTTTTAAATGAATGCTCTTCATATTTCAGTCTCCAAACTAGCACCTTACTGGGAAGGAACAGCAGTCATTAATGGAGAGTTTAAAGAGCTGAAATTAACGGATTATGAAGGAAAATATCTTGTCTTCTTCTTCTATCCTCTTGACTTGTAAGTAAGACCACTGTCAACATACCAAGACTCAGTGCAGCTATGCTAGACTCAGTTCATTAATTTTTCTCTTTTTTGCGGGTCTTGTTCTTTTGTTTGGTAAGGGCTTGGGGGAAAAGAAAGTGATGGAAGAAAATACATTCTTTGCATTTGTTTTCATTATGCATTGGTAAAATTGTAATACAGTCTTAGTCCTAATAACTGTGTCCACTAATTTGTGTCTCCACATAAGAAAATAACCTTCATTCTGTAATACCCATCAGGCAGTCTTTAATTCTGTATGCTGCTGTATAATCACTGCTGCAAATAGGAGACAGCATCCCATCTATACTGGGGGGTGTATCCAAGAGATGGCATTTTCCCTGTAAACTCATCCTATAAAATCCTAAGAACACTAAACGTTACCTTTCTTTATTTAGAATTCAGTAATTTCATTAGTTGAGTAAAAACATCTCTGCTTTCTACCAGAAAATCCCTTTCTTTTCCACAAAATGAAGAGGACAGAGATGCGTAACTACCTTACTATTATAAAGCAAATAACATGGCTCTTGTCCCTTAGCTTCAAGGCCCTAGAAATTGTGATCTTTACCATTCTATTTCTTCTGTAGTGGAAAAAGTACAAGTCAAAAGAGTTAAAACTTGCAGACATGCACAGTGACAACAAATTATAGTATGGGCCTCTGGGGAAAAAAAGGGGGGGGGGGCTTATTGTGCTTAAATTCAGCCACTTAATATTCATAAAGTCCAAAGGAAAATAACTGTAAAAACACTGGAACCCAAATTGTAAGCTAACTGTAGCTTTATAATCTTCAGTAACAAATCATTTATACAGCTAAGTTTGAGGCTGGAAGATTTGTCAGGCAGCACTCAAACAAAAGCTGAAACCATTTATGATAAATCCACCATTTTAAGCTAAGCAGAGAACTACTGGATGCTTCATGAAATTCTGATTTTATCTTGTCTTACATTATCTAGTACATTCGTGTGTCCAACCGAGATAATCGCCTTCAGTGACAGAATTGAAGAATTCAGAGCAATAAACACCGAAGTAGTAGCATGTTCTGTGGACTCCAAGTTCACTCACTTAGCATGGTATGTATCTTATCCTTGTCATTCACTAAAAATTATTCATGAGTCCATCTTAGCTGAAAAACAGTATCCCAGATTTTTAGCCTATGTAGGTATACCATAATGTGTAAAAGCATGATGCTGCTGATACTGATGTTTAAAATATTCTTCAGTGGTAAAAATTTTTAACCCTAGTCCATGAAAGTGCCTTTATCTTTGAAGCTTGTTTAGTATGTTATTTGAAATATATTATGTCTCAGTCCAAAACCATACTATAAATACACACACAAAAAAGAGAGATAAGGATACAAGTATCTGTCGATGTGTTACACTGACCAACTTCATGAGCACATTAGTATAAAGCACCTATGACGGATAAGAAAGATGTTGTTATTAATGGATGTGGCAAAAAAATCTACTGAACGTTTTTCTCAAACCATAAATAGTATTCATCTTTGTTGTGTGCAGAATAAAAATGTCACTTGGGTTAAATCCTTCTGTCTGTGCTGCTCTGGTTTGTGACTCATAACTTTGTGTAGGGAATATATATCTTCATGAGAAATACATCCGTTTCTCGTTTCCTTCAAAGGATTAATACTCCCCGAAAACAAGGAGGACTTGGACCTATGAAGATTCCACTTCTTTCAGACTTGACGCACCAGATTTCAAAGGATTATGGAGTATATCTGGAAGATCAAGGGCATGCGCTTAGGTATTCACTTGGTTACAGTTATTTTTTGGGTTTGATTTGTTGTTTTTTTTCTGGGGTAGTGCTTACTATCTTATATTTTAAAAAGCATTTGAAAGTCTTTGAGAGCAGGTTTTACTTGGGGACTCATGTCAAGAGACAAAATAAACATTGAAGAACACAAAAAATAAAGGTCATAATGAGTCAGAAGAGTGGTTGAGGTTAATATCCTCAGGCAGGGCAAACAGAATTCCCCAGAACTGCAGTTACTCAGAGCCCTTTCAAGTCCAAGTGGAATCAAGACTAAGGGTAACTAATGGCCTCAAGAGATATATCTTTCATAAACTTGATTAGTTGCTTTTGGGATCCCTGTAACATCATAGCATCTGCAACATCTCCTGGCAGCGCCTGTCAAAGCATGGTTTTAGGTACTGCAGAGAAGTAGCCTATTTTGGTTTTAACTTATCTGCTGCTTATGTCATCTGATAGCCCACATAAAATAATAGTAGGTTACCAGTATTCTAAGGTGTTGGGCATTGTCTGGTGTTTACAGGAATCAAATTCCTTCCATCCAGCAGACATAAAATAAACACAACACTGTAATTAGTTCTGTTTCCTAACACACAGCAAAAAACTGTTTTCACAGAGGCCTTTTCATTGTTGACGATAAGAGAATCCTTCGACAGATCACGATGAATGACCTTCCTGTTGGGAGATCAGTGGATGAAACACTTCGTTTAGTACAAGCATTCCAATACACAGACAAACATGGAGAAGGTACTCTTTTAAATACGTTCATGTTGAAGATCATTTTACTTATACTGCAAGCTGTATTTGTAGCTTTTGGAAGAAAAGTATTTGGTAGCATTAGAGACTAGTCTCATGCACTGAATGAAGTGGTTTGATTGCCCTGCTACAAGGACCCAGTATCTCCAGAGGTTGTTTCTAGAATAGCAATTCACACTGTGCCTCACATCCATGAGTACGCAGTACATAAAGCATTCCTTAGTCTGAATTAAGGCATTATGTACTATCTGTCACAAGCATAAACCTGTACAAAATATGAGGCCATGAGGAATCAGGCCCAATATTTCAGTACACTTGGCATACTACAATAATTGAGATGCAGGCCATTCTTGTCCTGTGTCATTCATTGAGGATCTGTGACAGGTAATTGAGAGTGATTCATATCAAGATATATGGTGATACTGTGAAAGTTAGACTGCCATTACTTGTATTTTCTTTACAAGTGCTATGTGATTATCTTCCCCTGACAAAACAGCTTTCACTTCAGATCATTACTTTGCCTCAAGAATTCGTATTCCCCCAATTCAAGCATAAGGTGAACTTTTCACATTCCTTTAAATACTGTCTTTAATAAACACATTAATTTATTTAAAGATTTATTTAAATGTTAATACACATGTTCAGCAGCTTATCTTCTGTTTCAACTCAATTTCACCGAGCATTTGAAGGTACCTTTATGTGAAGGTACAAAATCATTATTATGCTTTCCTGTACAGACTTAGAAACATAAATGCTGTTACTTAGGCTGCACACAGTTCACAAAGGAAATACAGCTTCATTGAGTTACAAAGTTGTCTTACAGAATATTGATTTCCAGAGCAGCACATTTTTTTCCAGCTTTTGCAGTAATGCTAAGAGCCTCCCTAGACATTTTTTTTGGATTCTTTGCACAGAATAGAAGAAAGAGTTCTCCACAATTCCTAACTGCATTTGTGGCATTCTGTCTGACAGCTCACCTGAAAATCAGTGTAATATGGCACAATTCACTAGGGTAAAGCCTCGGAAGGATTGCTCTGAACAGAAAAGAGCTTCAGTCCAGAATGTGCAACTGCACAGGTAGTCACAATTAACTGCGTGTTAACTGCACCCTCTAATCCCTTTACTTCTGAGCAAGGCTTCAAACAGAATCACTGAATCTCTTATGGAATCTTTGAACTGGTTTCTTAGCTAAAAAATTCCCCTAGCATTGGTTTTCCAGGAATGCAGGTCTCTGTGTAGTCACCTGAATTTCATTAAGAAACTTTTGTTTCTACTAGAATAGGTGCTCATTCTCGGACACTGCTTTGCCAGCACTTTGTCTAGAAGGGCATGAGAATTAAACAAAGGCATAGATTTCCATCAAGAGACAGGCAGTTCCCATTTAACAGAAGTGGTAGGTGATATAAGGCATAAACTGTTACAACACCATCCCATGTATAAAGAAAAATGCATATTTATTAGTTACATACATTTACATGTGATGCTTGAGTGCCCTTTTACTTCAAGTTCAGATAAAGAATATAAAGTGCACAAAAGTGTGTGTAAATATACTTTCACTAATTTTGTCCTTTTTTTTTTTCCAGTTTGCCCTGCTGGTTGGAAACCTGGCAGTGAAACAGTAAGTCACTGCTTATATTTAAATGCATATACTACTAAAACCCACTCAATTATTATTTCCACTAAAGCTAAATCCAAAATCTTTGCAACTTTCAGTTAGACGATATGAGTAAACTCACATTATTACAGTTACAGCTTTCGGATTAGTACTGATTTCATTAGGAGCTCCGTTATGTCTAGTGTGGAATTATTATTTCCCTCACACTAGACTTATTCCAGTTGTTTCAAATTCCCCATGTGAACAAACCCTTCTTAAGCAGCAGTGAGTTTGTGCTCAAGAACTTGTTTCCTGTTAACACCTGATGGAAGAAGTTGGAAACTCTTGAGTCTGTCCTGTCTTTTCAGGTTTTGTCCATATCAATTCTTGGCTCTGTCAAGTCTTACTGTGGATCCTAGGCGCTACCCAAAAAAAGAAAGACACAAGTTCCCAGGCTGCTCTAGTATCTGGCAGAGCCAGTGTGCCATTAGAGCTCCAGCAGAGAGCACTGCTTTGCCACACAACAGCTCTTTCTCCTTTGCTACTGCTCGCCTACATGTAACACAAAAAGGAGAAGAGTGAGGGTTCAGATAAACACCCATTTAATCTGCATGTGTTCTGTGGCTTTCATCAAGCCTCAGCAAAATAATGAAACTTTCACTAGAGGGCTGAGCTGCCTAGTTCAGATGAGCTCGCTATCATTTACTTGAGGATGTGGCTTTCTTCTGAACCATCTAGTGACGACAAAGAATTGCTGTTTAAGAGCTCCCTCAACCAAAAGCAGGTCCCAGCAGTCTCTAGGCAGAGTAGCAAGCATTGTAATTGATTGATAGTAAAACCACTGGCATGTTAAAAAACGTGTTTCTTAGCTGGAGGACTTCCCGGGATGACTGCAGGCTAAGAATCACCTCTTTCAAGGTAGCAGGGGAGCATAGTGAGAGAAGCTGGATATTAAGATTATAAAATGAAAGAGAGCTGGCTGGCCTAACAGACATATTTTGGCACTAGGAAGTTCTGCCCTCCATAACCATGGATCACCTAAGTAATATGACATTAACGTATCTTTTAAAAAACAGTCTTAGAATGCTGAGATTAACAGCGTTAGTACTGTCAGTTTAAAAATCTAGAACAAGACATAAGCACTCTCTTTCTCCTCTCTGCAAAAGACGCAGATAATGTAAGTAGCAAAGTAGTTCAAAAAGCCTGTCTCAAAGGTGTAGCCATGCCTTCTAAATGTGTTTGATTTAATTAGATCAAACCAGAGGAAGCCATGAGAGTGTGGTGGCCAAGGGAAGAACTGTAAGTAAATCCTAAGATTCTTGATTACAGACATTGATTAAAATCTTGCTTTGGGGGCAAGGAACACATATGTATGTGCTCCCAACTGCCAGAATTCTTCCTTTGGTAGGCTGCACTCTCTTCCCCCAATCAGTTAAATCTTTCTGCTTTCAAGTATCTTCAGAAGTAATCAAGTCAGCTGATAAATCTCTCGAGTGTTGCTTGTGGACTGACCTTAGCATCATGTTATGAAATATGATGCTGTACTGCTCTTATGGCTTGTTGTGTTTGCATGGTTTTGGTTTTTAACTTAACATTTTCACTTTCTTACACAGATAATTCCAGATCCAGCTGGAAAACTGAAGTATTTTGATAAACTAAACTGAGGCTCGCTCCTGTTGAATTACATAGGTCACATTCCATTTGATTTTTGCCAATAAAACTTCATTAATTTTGTTACTTTCCTGGGTTTGACTAATACGTAACTGCAATAGACTACTTTTGTTCCTTAAACAGGAGTCTAACCCATGTGAAGTCCACGGTAAGCAGAAATCCAGAGCCCCAGCCTCCCCATCCACCCTTGCAAGGCCTGCAAGGAGAGAGGATGAGTTCCTGTCTTGTATGGAGGGTAAGGGAAGCACAGCAGGACCAGTGCCAAACACCCAAGGCTGGTACTGTGCTACCAAGCCCCTGCAATCTCAAGAGGGGAGCATGCAGAAAGCCAGTTTCTCATGTTACCAAGCTGTAAATCAGCTGCTTGAATTTTACTCAGGATTTTTTTTACAGCTTTTATCAATCCTGAAACATCAAAAAACATCAACAGAGAATGTTCAAATAACTCCAAGCAACTGCAGCGTGACGAACGCAGGACAGGCTGTTACATGGCTATTCATGAGCAGCCCAAGGCACAAAACAAACCTAACACTTGTGCCTGCCATACAAATGGTGCTTGTGCCCTGAGCTGAGAAAATAAAACAGGACTGAGAACACTCAGTGACTGAAGAAAACCAAGGACATATGTGCACCTTGAACATTGCAGAGTTAGGTCCACAACAGTGTAGCTATGTCGAATTTGAAGGCCCCAGCCCTCTAAACCAGTGGCAAAGGAATGATTAGCTAATGGGCAAAGGAACTGGTTTTTTTTTAAAAAAAGCAGTTTAATGGGGATGAAAAGTTTTAAAGAAATAGTCCTTAAGCAAAGACCCGAGTCACCACATGACATACCTGAAATGAAAGATGATGTATTCGGAAAAAGAGAATAGGGTTTTACAGATATTTGGATATGCTGATGGGGAAGGAGAGAAAAAAGAGTGGGGAAAAAAATGTTTGGGGTGGGAAAGGTGAGAGGAAATAGGGTGGAAGCAAAGGCAGATCCTTGGTTACACACTGCCTCCAGGAAAATGAAGGAGCAAAAGAAGTGAAGAGATTCCTGAATGAAAGAGTAACATTGGAAATCAGGGGAAGCAGAATTCTGAAGTCTGTGGGTTTGGGATCATTACTATTTCCAGAGGTGGAAAAAAACTGGCAACCTAAGGATTTTGCTTACTGCTACCTACAAAAGCTACTGCACTGTAGCAGTGCAAGACCCATGCCTCTTCCACACACATCACTAATTCTTGACAAGTGCTCCAGTGTATTTTCTATGCAGGTATCATCATTCAACCACAGCTTCCACAAAAGGAGTCCCCAAAAGAGGTTTCTCTTTCATGAAAGCTGAGTATTTGCCTTTTTCTATTCCTGTGAGCTAGTGCCCAGCCTGTGAAGAGAAAATCTCTCCCACAGCTAGGTAAAACTGCATTTAGAGGAGTCATTACTGTGCCACCAGGCAAAGGCTGAAGTGAATGTGCAGTACAACCAATTAAACATGCAGTAAGTTTGGAGCAGGTTTCTGAACTGAAACCCTTGCTCAGTGGCCCATGCTGTACCAGCTCCAGCAAGCTTCTTCCCAGAACACAGTGCGCACTGCGACATGGCTGCAAAGGATCCGTGCACATTTGAAGAAGGGCTACCAGAAACTGTTACAGTAATTCTGAGAAAGTCATTTTATTATTTTTTTTAAGCACAGAAACAATAAAACCACTTGAAACAAAGTGCTTTTTCAGGCACTGTGCTCAGCCAGTCCCACAGAAATCTTCTTTCATATCACCACTAAGTGAGAAGGTATGGGGAGGCAATGCAGCTAGCACAAACTTCCTCCTCCTCCTCGCTGTATCCCAAGACGTGATGGGCACAGAAACATTTACTTCCCACTGCAGAGCCACAGCCAATTACATAGAAAGGTTCACTACAAGTAAGAAGACTTTCTACCAGTACCTTCAGGCTTGTAGGGTAATGGCTAGTCACTGACAGCAGTGATGGGGTGGCCATTAAGTCGCAACATAAGCTTACCATTACGTTAGACATTTTAATTCTGAATGTGAGATCCAAGAAATTTTCTCTCACACACAAATGTACAGACGGACATGCATAAATAACACCCTTGAACAAAGACACATTCAGCCTCTTATCAGAGAGGGTAAAAACTTGGAGTTACCTTCTTGGAGTAAAAAATACGTGAGCACATACTCTTTGTCTTTCTGTTTACTGCTGTACATGTTTTTATATCTTTTACATGTATGTGTGTGCATATATATATACAAACATATTCTGTGTGACTGCACACACATTTCTTTATACACTGTGATAGTGGTATGCATTTAAGTTATGATGAACTTTGAAAGCACTAATTTTTCTAAGCATCTTCATCTGTGGTACTCATTTTCTCCCTACCCTTGCTCCCTACTCTACTACGTATATTTTGCTTCTTTCATTCCTTCCCAAAGCTGAATTGACAAATTACAATATATACAGCTGAAGAGGCATTAGAGGAAGAACTTGGTAACCCCTTAACTTAACAAGCATCATACAAAAGTGACCCAGGTAGGACCACTGGGTTGATGTAATCCTGCAGATAGGCAGGAATTATATATAGCTCTGCCTTGACCCCTCTACTTCCTGCCTTCTAGAGTTTCAGTTCAGTGTTTCATTTCTTTATTTGTGTGGTCAGTTAAGTATATTCAGCCTCAAGAGTTTTTTAAAAAGGAGAAAAAAACAGAAAAAACAGTATGTATCCAGTGTTATAACTGAAATAAAAAGACTAACAGCATACAACTAGATCAGCACTGGAGGGTGTCTGAAGAGAGAAACGCCATGCAATGAACCAAGAGCTTGCTATCGCTTCAATGCATTCATCTGATGCAGATCCAGCAATGCCCCTCTGCCTCTCCTGGAAAGATAATTAACTTCTGAAGGCAGTCAAATCTTAGGAAAAGCTGATGCATAACACACTGGTTGTTACAACACTCACCATCCTCATGTGAGTACCAATCAGCTGTTAGGAGCCACGACCTTCACGCTATCCTAGCTCCAAAGGAAGCTGGTCTTCACTTTGAATTTCTCAAACTTTCTAACTAAATTTCAACATGTTGCTTTACTTTATCAACCTGGTTTGTGCATCTGTGCTGATTCACGTAACCTCTATATACTGTTTCCTGATTTCAAAAGATTTTAAACCTAGCAGGAAAGCCAGAATCTGTTCTTGTGTATTGTAAGATGGCATATTTCACCCATTTAACCGATCATCGAGCCTAACTATTCCTTTTTGAGTGTCTTGATTAGACACTATGTCAGTCTTGAGCTAAAGGTATCAGTTATATGCTTGTGACTAATCATCCTCACTGCTAAAAGTTGATGCCTCCCATCCACTCACCTTCCTAATTTCAGGATGTTGGGCTTTATCTGCCAGATATTGGAGGTTATTTAAACCTTCTCCACCATATCAGAAACACTTTGGTGCCAAGTACCTTCTCCCTGTTACTTAGATATCGTAGTTATGTCCCCATGGTGTCCCTTCTGTGATGGAGAATTACTCTGTCCTTCACAGATAAACTTAACAATTTTTAAAGCTGTGCAGCACTCATATTTAATTACAGTCTACAAAGGAACCAGGCAAATAATTCAGCCAAGGGGGCTGTCCTCTAGCTGCATCCTCAGTGTGATGAAAATCCTCTCTCCATTCAGCAGCTGACTTGGGAGCCGCTCAACACAGATTTGCGAGACCCCTAATGCCAGCACTAAACATAACCATTGTCATTTGAGCAGCATTTTACTTTTTCTGCTCCCAATCCCTAACAAACCAAAACATTCTACCCTACAACGCTGTTTCCCAGTCCCACCCAACCTCACCAAGCACATCTCTACAGACCATGAGAAATAATTCATTAAGGAACTTACAGTTATATACAACAAAAAAAAGTTAGAAGAGGCTGGCAAGGGCTAGCTGTACACAGACAGAATGCCAAAGAGGCCATATGGTCACCTCATTCCACCACAAAATCCAGTTTTCTCCCAAGGGAACCATGAAACCATCCAAAACAGGAGCTGTACAGCCTTGTAAAATCCCAGCTGATGGAAAGCACCTACTTTACAGTATGCACACACTAGGAACTTCTGAGCTTATGCTTGCTGCCCAATGCAAAAATTAAACCTAATTTTCACAAGAAGCTAGGTCAAATGGCTTTATCTATGTGTATCTACTTGTTGCATACCTTTTTCTAATAGAACTGTCCCTTATCAGGGAAGCACAAAGGAGAGCTACTAAGAGAAAGAAGGCAGATGGTGACAAGGCAGCAAAGGTCATAACGCAATTACTCAAAGCAGACAGAAAGAAGCTACCTGAAGCTTAGTACTGTATTTTTTTTTCAGCCTTTTATCCTAACATTAGCATGTAAAAGTAGATTTCAACAAATTCTAGTAGCAAAGAATAAAAAATCCAAATATATGCAAATACATAAATAGCATTCAAAAGGTGTTTTCTGTTGTGGGGTTTACGTTTGTGGGTTCTGGTTTGGAGTGGCTTGGTTTTATTTTTTGGGAGTACTGCAAGCACCTGTCTGTTAGCTATCTCTGGTAACAACTCTTTTCAAGACAGCATGCTGCTATTCTGCTGATCCAGCGCCTGTCAGATTTCTTTCATTACAGCAGCAAAGTGTCGCTTCCCATCTAAATACAACATGGACTCTGAAATAAGGCAGAGAAAAGAGAGCCACATTAGTAACTTAGTGTCAGTACTGGGCAACCACATTATTGGTAAGATTAAGAAGCAATCCACACTGTCATGAAAGCATAAAATAAACTTGGTTTGCCATGAAAACCTGTTAAATTATTCAAATGCCATTAGTTCAGTTATTAGAACAACCAGCGTTCCAACAGAAAGTCATCTTTTCTACAGTTACGATGAGAAAGCATTAATTGCATACTTGCCTCCATATGTTTTGGGGACAACCTGTGGGACCTCATTTTCTGATATAAATGTAAAATGGAAGATATTGGTTGTGTGGTGATCCCTGGTGTCTGCATCATAGACCTCAGTGTGTACCCGAACCTGGATGTAGTTTTTTTCTGTGTAACAGACCTGCACAGTTAAGACGAGAGTTGTAGTTCCTAATTTATTACTGGCATTGACACACTGTAACAGACTTCATTACACTGTCTAACAATCAAAGTCCCACACTCTCATAACGCACTGATCATCATCAGTGATTAACAGTGACTACAGCAAAGATAAGTTCTTCTCTTTTAAAAAAGAAATTGACTCCTACCTGTCCAGAAAGCAGTAATAAGGACCCCACCTCAACTGGCCTCTGAAACATGATGTCATCAACAGATACAATAAAAGGTCTGGAACCCCTGAGCAAAAAAAGGAGAAATTTCTTCTCAGGAATAATGAGGGTGTTTGGAGAAATTTACAATATTTCCTCATCAGCATTTGAATGAAGGCTTACTACAGCATGTATCTTTGCTAAAGAGAGGCCACAGGAAGTGCTACAGAATTACATTATCACCCACAACAAAAATAACTGGAGGCAAACGCACACACCAATAAAAGCACACACTCTCTAAGGACAGGGCAGGAGGGTTGGAACTTGATGATCTTAAGGTCCTTTCCAACCCTAACTATTCTATGATTCTATGACATGTCATTGCATCATTATTCTATCTTATAACTTACACTTGCTAGGCAGTCTTCATGCCATCACTGCCATCAGTTTTCCAAGCACTGACATAAAGCACTTCACTTTGCATCAGGCTAGACATACTCCCATTAAACTTATGCATAGAACTTTGCTGGCTGATGACCTCAGTCACAATTTCTAAGCACAAGCAGCTACTAGAAGAAGTTCAGAAACCATTTCTCTTTTGTAGGGAATGAGAAGATATGATACTTGTTTGACAAAATGTCTACTTTATATGATTAGAAAGAAAACGTATCTTGAAAAGTCAATCTCAATGGTTTGGTAAGATAAAACAGAAAAAGGATGTATTTTCTAGCTTGACATGTGATGCTTAACAAGAAGCAAGATGCAAATCTCTTTCTAAATACAAGAGACTCTCTACATACAACAGTGCTGTGCGCTAACAGTGCAAAATTCTACTAGACACCTACTTCTTTTCTACACAGATTGTCACTAGGTTGGTTAGTTTGGCTTCCCAACCTATGTGTATGTGCCCAGTGCTCTGGATTATATAAATATTGCAGGACTACAACTCACCCATAGCTGCAAGCAATTGCCCATCCCAGTTCAAACGCCTTTCTCATGAGAAAACCTCCAAAGATCCTATTGAAAATGTTGCGTTCCTGTATGTGGAAACAAAAAACCCAAACTGCTATATTACATACATTATTTCCAAAGCATTGTGTTGAAGTCTGCACTTCTATTCACAGTATTTAACAGAACTCCCAACATCTGAAAAAGTGAAAAACCACTACTGAAATATATATATATAAAAGTCAAAATGGCTGAGGCAACTTTACTTAATAGGAGCTCATCTGACTCATTTGACAACACAAAACCTCAAAATTGTGTTAGCAATCAGAAGCTCAACCTTCACACTTTGCAAAGGACTCTCTTTACACAAAATGAGTAGTCTAGTAAGAAAATAAGGTAATTAAAAATCTATTTTGCAGTGGTAACCAATACAGGAAACAGAAAAAAGGCAAAAGAAACTGAGATCTAAATACACTGCAAGGACTGCAGAACTGTAACAAAATTGGATTGATGAATCTTACAAGACAATTCATAAGTAACTGTTCCTGTAATTTATTTTTCAAAATACCTGAGGATGGCAAATCTGTAGCCCTTTTAGCTTTGTATCTTCCATCCACACTGAATTGGGTGGTAATTTACGACTCCGGAAACTTACTGTCCTTTGGAAGAGACAACAAATTTTATAACCCACATTAGCAGAATTCAGAAAGTGAAAAATGGACAAATAGCAAATGCAGACACACACTGGGGAAAAGAAAAAAAAGACCAACAATAAAATAAAAAGGATCCCCCCCAAAAAAAGAAAGTATAAATTCCTTCACTAAAAACTGTTCCAACTGACCTTGAAGCCTTATCTAAAGTGATACTTTGATTTTTACTGCAATAAGCCTATGCTCCTGATCTTTCAAAAACTTCTGTGAATGAACAAGCTCAGGAAAGCTACATGAAAGAAACGATGAATCACAACCACAAAGCCTCTCAGAGAAAGCCTTACTGTTTTCTAAGTCATAATAGGACTTAAAAGCACACAATGAGCTAACAGTAATTAAACATCAAACATGCAGACAGTTTGAGGTTTTCAAATCCAGACAGAGTGCATACAAAACACATCTGCTAATTTTAGGGGAAAGCATGTCTCACTTTGGTAAACAGCTTTGAAAATAACAACTGCGTAATAAGTTAAAGAAATAACAAATTATCCACAAATACACCATTGCATTAATGCCCTTAGGCATTGCTCTATCACCACTGGCACTGGATGATTTCCCACAAAGCTCAAATATAAGAGAAGTACACCAACAACAGTCTCCCCCAAATACTGCTTTCACGTATTATATTTAAACACATGGCAAGGTTACATGATCAAAATACAGCCAATTCCTACCCCCACAGGCTTTTTTTCCTAGATATCAGGGCAGGAAACTCTCAGACTGTGCAAGTCACACAGCTGCAAAACCATTCCATTCCCTTATCTGGTTAAGCATCACTAACACCTTTCCTCAAGATTATTCCTAACAGCTGGCTCAGAAGCTCTTTGTGCTTATACTGTCACTTTTCACCATCTTGGCACAGCTAACACTAACAAAGAAGACTCTATTAAGAGATGCAGGTGTCACATGAAAAACTGTACCTGCGTTTCAAATAAATTGCCACAGAATTTATACGGTGAAATGGGAAAAGAAAATGTGTGCTTTTATTCCAGACTACCCTCTTACAAGCACCTACTTAAAAGGCACATGAATTTTCCATAAGACTTCAGCTCTCCTCCCCCCCCCCCCGGCCCCTTCTTGCCTTGTGTCCAACGTATTAAGGAATAAGTCATGAATAATGTTTCTTTCTTCTGCAGTGGGAGCCATTTTCAGTAAGGAAGCAGTGCTGAAATCAATCCTCTTCAGTTTGTTCACTAAACATTTTAAAAAATCGTATTACAGTTCAAAGAAAAAAAACATTTGGCTTGGCTCTGAACATTTTAACTTGGAATCAGCCGTATCTTTCCTTTTCTCTTTTTCCCCCAGAAGTTAAAAGCTATAACTCCCCAGTCCCACAGATTCAAACAGAAATCTGGTTTTTAGAATTGACTGTATCAAAGAAAAAATAAGGTAGAACTTCACTGTTTCCTCACCAATGTGATGAAGACCTTTTATACACAACTATGATACCCACCCATAGCTCCTACAGAAAACTTCAATACTACCCTCAAAGTACAGAAAAACATATCAAAGAAGAAACCTTATAAAACAATCAACCTTCTTCAGGTTTCGCCAGTGGCACAAGAATGCAAATTTATGACAGACCTTACTACCATAGGCCACAAGAGTTGAAATTTTAGATTTTCTGTTCAGTTCATTCAGTCTTTAATGTCTCTCTAATTCTGTTTTAATATTCCAGCTTGAAACAAAATAAGATGGAGCTACACAATCCTTCCACTGCTCTCCCCCTTTCTTTTTCTGAATTCCTTTCCAAAAAGAACAAGGAACTCAACAGGCAGGGAGCTGTGATGCACCCAGCAGGCTCACCATGAGGGCAGTCAATCAGCCAGAGCATTAGGAAAGCCTGTGCTCCACTCAGACCTGAAGTGGAGAAAGCATCCTGGAAACTGAGAACTCTACTTTGGGTGCAGAGCGCATCAGGAGTGCCCTTCTGTATCAGTTTAGCCAAAGAGTTGCCAAGAAAGTGATAGCAGCCTTTTAAACTCTCTTACACTACTGACACATGAGACAGAACAATGATTTTGAACAAATTAGGAGCATTTCTGAGTAGCAACACTTCTGAAGTTTATTTCCTTCTAGCTATTAAGTTGAACCTGAGGCATATGTGCATACTACCAGGTAATATGACATACATTCCCCTTGATTGAAGATTTCTTCTTCCTCAGGGCTCTCAGGAACTAGTGGATTAACAAATGCTGGCCTATGGACAGGAATTTTTATTTTAGTTACAAACTCTGCAATAATTTCTCCTCTAAATACATTATATCAGTCTTCCATTTTTGCTTACATACACAGTACAAGATGAAAAGAGATACTTCAGGTTATATCATAGGAATAAATAGATTATTTTATATTGTGCAGCTGCCAGAAGAATATCAAATTAGTTTTAACTCTCAAGAGGCAGTTCAATGATCCAACCACTGTCTAGTATAATTAAGAAAGAGTGATGCATCTATGCTTCTTAAAGAGCTAAATCTGTACACATGGATTAAAATGAAGATTTTTCAAGCTGTTTAAAAATTCAGCGAATAAAGATGTGATGACCTAGGATAGTCTAAAACAGATACATAAAACTTAAACGGTACCACTCCTCATGGAACAGAAACTGCAGAGTGCTGTAGCTAGCAAGCGTTCGTATAATCTACATGCTCCCATGACAGTCTTATCAACAGCTGAAAGCTGTTTACCACATACACCACTTATCAAAGAAGATATGAGGCTGCCTTGAGCACAAATTTGTGTGTTTATTTTTCTGCACAAACAAGTTTATTCTGACCTAATTATATAACATTTAATTATTTATTGTCACAAGGAAAGGCAAACACTTATTTTCAAGAGCCATTCTTCCCCATAATTTCTAATTATTATTTTTCTATTTCAACATTAATAAAAATGCTCAAAACAATATATATATGCAAACACAGAAATATTTGCTGAACAATTCAGCTCTACCCCAAGCCTTTACTTGGGATGGTGACAGAGGCATGCACAGAGGATGTTTTAGCTTAGAACAAATTGTTCTTTCCTGGTTTGCTAAACCTCTGGATTTCAGAGACATACCGGCTCCTTCTCCATGACACAACTCATTCTCCCTCTCTTCACCTCAGGACACATCTACAGCAGCTGTCCTGTTCAAGACCCAAGTTGCTGAGATGAGAGTTTGCTATGGCCCAAGAGCTACACAGACAAGTTTTTGTGGCGCTAGAACTAACCTAACATATTCTGTGCCTCTCTGAAAGGTTTTTACTTCACACAGAATAAAGGTCTTCCTTATGGACAGAATGCTTCCAAAACACAGCTGGCTTGAAGAACAGCAACCTAAGTTTATATCTATTTGCACAAGCCCATATAGGCTTGTCCTAAGTCAAACTGCTAGTGTCTAATTACACCAGATTTGATGTAAATCTTTTGCAAAATAAGTCCTTAAAATGAGAACCATAATTATATATAGATATTTTAATGTACAGTATGTTAATAGGCTCTAAGAAAATATTACAAATCTGAATGAAACTAACCTAATAAATACTTCTAACATTATCAGGACTAAATATCTATGTGAAGCTAACCCCCCTCATTAAACATATCCCTCTTCATTAAATACAGGCAATTATTAAAACTAGTTAGAAATTTCATTTATTACTTTAGCAGGCTGCACAAGAAAGAGGTAAGAAATACAACTGATTTTTCTGGTGCTGGAGTCAAACCAAAACCGAAACTAAGCAGCCTGACTAATGACTAAGGAATTACAGAAAGAGTGAAACCAGAAAAACAAGAAATTTGGCTTGTGAGGTTTGGTTGGGGTTTTTATGTTCTGTGAATACTTATCAGTTCCATGTTACTTACATAAGTAAGTTTTAGACTGAATTATTCTGATGAAACCTATCGTATCTATTAGGGAATTAATGGCATTATTCACTCAAAGACTAACCATCAAAACTCAATCTTTTCCAGTTTTATGGCAAGACAGCAATTAATTCTAACAGCTCTTAGAATGCAGGCGGGTTTCTAGCAGACTTGTTCATTTCTGTGTTTATCTGGCCAGTCATTCAAATGCAGGAAAACCCTAATAAAGAAAACGGTCCAATCCCCAGATTAACAGCAATTCCTGGTACCACCTGACTATTGAATCACTGCTCTGAAGCTTGCCACAGGAAAGTAACACTTACCAGCAGAAAACATTGACTATGTGATTTGTCACCTACGCTGCATGTCTTCTATGTGGCTATATGCCATATACATAGCAAGCCACCATGTTTGCTATTTCCACCACAGTAGGAATCTGAAAACTATTTTCCTCTCCTACAACTTACCCTTTATTCTCTGGATCCCGGGCCACCATAACAAAGGTTGCATCTAGCACAGGGCTGTAATCACCATCATGTAGCTAAGAGAGACAGGAAACAATTATCTTTTAAAAATACAATTGTAAATGTGTTTAGCAAGCTATTCAGTTGACATCAACTATGCCATCCTACTGTTAATGCTGTTTACTTTCCCATTCCGTCATCCCATCCAAGATCTCTCACAACAGCTCAAAAAGAATGAAATAACACAAAACTCTACTTTCAGGAATACTTCAATGTAAACATTACACTGGTAATAGTTATTAACTACTACTTCCAGCTGGGTGGGGAGGAAATCAATGCAGGCATTGTAAAAGGACCCATTTACCCTTTATTCTAAGAAATGCTAGAACATTTTCTGTCAATAACAAATTGCCACTAATGCAGCAATGTGAGAGGAGTTCAGACAATAAAGGTAAAATGCTATTGCCTACATCAAAGACTTCACTTAGGGAGACCAACTGAATAAAAAATATTTACCTGTCTCTCTGAATTATAGCCACTAACATAACTTAAGTGGTCATAGCATATCTTTGCTATCATAAATAATTAAATAACTGAATTAACATTTCAGGTAACTAATCAATTGACAGCAAATATTCAGCAGAAATTTTTTAATTTAATTATAAATATTCCCCTTGTTTCCTGCACTGTGTAGCCTTGTTACAACCTTCATTTATTTTCTGTTCCTGAATATTTAATAACTTACTAAAAAAATTGTGCTACACAGTAGATAGGACAAACAAAAGAGATACAATTTAATACTGAATCTGAATACCATATAAAAAAATAAAGTTTGTCAAAAGCAGGGGGGAAAATAGTTAAGAACATGCAGGGCACAGCCACCTATTTTTTTCTGTAGAACTGTGTTGCAGTTTAATTACAAAATACTGGTTAAGAAAAATGCATCTCGAAAGAAAAGTAAGCAACAGAGTAACTTGCTGCATCTAGACTACTTGAAGTGGTCTTATTCTTGAAACACTAGGCCTGCCTCAAGCCCTTTAAAATTAGTTATTCTAGAAAACGTAATTTATATTGCTAATATCATCCAGAATTCCTCCAAAGCACTTCATCCCTGTGATGAGATGGAGAGAAGTCATAGGAACTAACCTGCAGCATGTGCATCTTCACTTCCATTGAGGTCTTCCCAACCCAAGAAACATTGCCTGTGAATTTGATGTCACAATCTGGATAGATTATCCTCTTGCACAAATCTACAACACAAACATTAGAGGCTGCTGGATCACTAACATCTAATATTAGAAAGACTGAATTTTCTAAGACTTTTTTGTGCTCTGCAAGCGGTAACACACACAAAGTCAACCCAGCAAGGGACTACACTGCCAGCCTGCAGTTTCTGCCTTGTCAGAAAAGGAGAACAGGAGAAGGAAGTAGGCACACAAATGGCAGACCCATAGTGGTGTTCAGCAGAACATGAGACACAAGCAAGATCCAACTCCAGCAGAACAAAAACTGGTCAATAATGAACCTAAGAAACTCGTGTCAAAATGAAACCAAACACAGATGTGCACGAAATTTGGATTTTGAAGGGAAGGGAAACGTGAAATATGAAATGCTGAAAACCCTCTTCCCTCCCCCTTCAACAAAACAAGATGAAGTGAACTAAACAGGACTGTGAAGAAGGTATCCTCAGTAACAACCTAGTGAAGGCAGTAGCTGCAGAAAGAGTAAGACAAACAGATGAAACCATCTCTAGTGACCAAATTGCCACTTACTGATTTTATCCACCAGAGCTGTAACTATTGATAAAGGAGACTTTGGCTGCATTTCCTGCTTGGTGTGAGTGTAGCAAATAAGAACTGTGGAGAGACCAAAAATGGAGTCAGCTGTTTAACAAAAACTTCAGTGGAGCAGATCAAAGCCATCTTTGTGAAGCATGAGAAGTACCTGTAAAACACAAACTAAAGCATCATTCAGAGTGCACATGACTTCCACATTTTGTGTATGTAACTCACAAGATTGCTATAAAGAAAAATGATTCAGCAGCTGTCTCAGTAACATGCATATTTACTTACTACAAAGAGAAATGTAATTGACCACTTTAAATCAACTCATTGCTCCACATCCAGTCCCACATAATGTCTTCCCTCTACCCCTGCAGCCCACAGTCTCAGATCCTTCCTACCTTTTATTCTGATTTCATGCAGGTTGTCCAAGGATACATGCTGTCTGAGGACTTATTTTCAACTACTGATTCCTTTAAGGAGGTGCAGATTAGACAAAATTGTGCCTTAGAGGTATGAAAGCATAGTCAGACGTATTTATCACACTGTAATTACTACTAGCTGAATCACTATTTAAATTAATTAGCTCTGTTCACAAGAGCACATCCAAGTAAACAGACGACTTGGAGTAATACAAGGCTGCAAAGTGGTCTGGTTTTTTAGCTAGTACTCATGATTTTCATTCAATAAAGATTTCCATAATCAAAAGTATCTGTTTATACCTAATAATGAGATACGCAAGAAGGAAGATCTCTGACCTTGCAGGTAATCTAAGATATTTTTCCCTAAAATCACTGAAGTCACAATTCTAAAAACTGTTCTGCCTATCAACTCATGGCCATCAATATGATTAGTAAGAAACTGAATGGGATTTATCAGAATACTACTGCCAAAGACAAAAAACTAAAGTCAATCGGACCTTTATGTAGTATATCTGCTAAGATCAGAGAATATACTGGGTGGGCGGCAGCAGAGAATGAAACAGTACACTGTCCTGTGCAAAATGCTGACCATCATCTGAAATATTGTGTCATTGGGAGAGAATCTAGAATAACCCCATTAAAACAATATACCCCCAGCAGAATTGACTGAAGCCCAGTATGACTACAAACAAGGCAGACATTCTCTGCTCCAACACAAAAAAACTAAGAACTTCACAGATTTCCAGGGGAAATAAACAAAGCACAGAATGAAAACCAGGCTCATCTCATCTACCAATAGAGGGTAGCACCAATTGTTTCAAGTCTCCTTTTCTAATTCAAGACAGGTACTGAAGCCAGCATCTTCCCCCTCCCAGAAAGAAATACAAATCATCTAGTTGTTTTGTCTATCCTCAATAGGTATGTGACACATTCACTTGTTTCTCTGCCTTCCTCAGTTTTGCCCATCTGACTCACAGTATTTCTTTGCTGCCCTCCCCCCAAAAAAAAGCCCAGTTCCATTCAGAAATTCCTCTTAATAAGCACTTATCCTTTGCCATAAACCTCCATCAAAATGCTCCCAAATGCCTAGAGAACTCTGGTGAAGAAAGAAGTCATCTGGTGACATCTTAAGAGAAAAGTATCTCCAAGCTACATTAACAACCTGACACTTGTTTTAGCTTAAAACAAAAGTCGAAGAACTTAAACTTTTAAAGACAATGAATAAACGAAAAGGAGGCGAAAAAAAAAAGCGCAACCCAGAAAAACAACTCTAACTCATGAAACAACTGAGTCACTTTTACCCTTAACATCAATTTGGAGACAGAATCCAAGAACCTATGGACTGTTTTCCATTTTTCCTCAATGGATACAGTCTGTTCTTTCCACATTATAATATCTTCTCCCCAAACGGAAGACTGAAATAATTGTATGTCACTATCTGTTAGGTTTTCTGTTGGTTTTGTTTGCTTGAATTTCTTTTTTTAAGAGCAAAATTTTATTTAATTTGAAATAGCACAGTTTGTAAATTTTCTCTGATTTAAACACTCAATACAGATTCACAATCTAGGATAATTTCTCAGTAAATTATTCCTGAGCTGCTCCTTTAAAAAACTGGCAGAGGCAAGAATGTGAAGCTGAGCAATTTTGCCACTGACTGTTCTTTATGATCCTTTCTTCTCCTTCAGCATCAGTATTTTGGGTTTTTTTTCCTTCTCCTTTGAGAAAACACATTGATGTGATTCCCTCCCTGAGGTCGTACTATACCATGCCAAACAGGAGTGAACAAACTCCCTTTGTCTGCGTTACTCCTGCATTCTTTACAAGGGCGTATCTACATACCTCCTAAACTGTCAAGATCTTCAAGTATCCTTCCAAACCTGTAAGAAACAGGTTTTGACAATTAAATACCTACATACATAGTAAATGAAAGTTAATTGTATGCTGGTTCCCCTGTTACCTTACGCTGTTGTGTACATTCAAGTACTTTTCTCTTATTTCAGGTTGACTTCCTAGAGGTAGAATAACTTCCAAGTAGCTATCCTTCATCCTTCTAGGAGGGAGATCTTCCTGCCGTTTTGCCAGTAAAGTATAAAGAGCTTTTCTTTCTTGCATTGCTTGCACATGATCCCTGGTAAGAAAAAAAAAAAAAACCACAGCAATGGAATATGACAACAGAACTGCAACCACGGCTAAAAGATGCCATATTGGAGATTATCAAAATGAAAACACAACAGTAGTAAAAATAGGAAAGCACAGTGAGTGTGCCATGAAAAGAATGTGAAATACTCAAAATGAGATATGCTAAGCAAGGCCACTGCAGAAAACTTTCAAGTATTTTTATGCACAAGTGGCAAGCACATACTTTGTGCTAAAGAGATATCAAAAAAAATATCTAATTCTGAATGCTACCAAAACGGTTCCCCTTGAAAAGAACAAAACAGGAATAATTTAACCTATAGCTACCATATCACAACTCCTCCTACAGCCACAATTTTTGAAGGACTGACTGTCAACTTACAATCTCTCTCAAGAAGTAAAGCATGTATAGTGTTGGTTAGCACTAACAACAAAGAGAACTAATCTGCCAAAACTTGCTATCATCCACAGATGAGCTCTCCCTTTACAGCATCAGTTCATACAGCATATACTCGATCGGCAAGCTAAAAGAAAGGGGAAATGAATCTATTTCCTTCTCTCTCCCTACCCAGTCACCTTATGACCACATAGGAAGCTTACAGAAAGAAATAATAAAAGAAAAGGAGCACTATCCCTTCAGAACTGCTTTTCCAGCACCAAGTCAGAAGGGTTGCAACTCCCATAAGAGAGTAAAGGCCAACTTGCTGTCACTTCTTTCCAATCTACCAAGTTGGTTCTTTGCACGGGTATCTACAAGATACAACAACCTTGCCCGACATTCTCTCTTACCTGTTCCTCCAAATGTTTCTCCCCTTAAAAGTGCAACCTGACTGAAAAAAGCGAGTATTTCATAACATTCCTAAAATCAACAACGAAGCATTAAGAACCTAAGGGTTAAACATGCAACAGTTCCAGCATAAAGCCAAAAAGTATGCAAAACTATGAATCAATTTCACAGAGCAAGAGAAGGAATAAAACACTATGTAACCACACTTAATTTTAAACTTGTGGAAATGTGCCATTCATTCAGTTGTGCATGCCGCATTGCTGAGACCTGAGTGCCACTGTGCTCAACAAAACCAATTTAAACAAATAGAAAAATAAAGAAAACAACATAAAGAACCCTTTCACCAAAAATAAAACATGTCTTAAGTTTTGACTTTGGATAAATTCCAGGTATTAGCCATTTAAGATTAAGACTTTTCTGCTTTGAGCTTTATTTTTGGAAGAGAAGTATAAAGCAGTCATGCTGCAACATTTATATTCTCTCTTTTCTGTTTAAGAATTTGGCAGGAAATATGAATAATCCATGATCAACGTAAAAGTCCAGCACAAAAATTCTGATTGTTTAAATATGAAATATGGTTTACCACATCTAAACAACAAAAGTACTGTAGAGTTCAGAGAATATAGAAAGATAACCTCCTCCAGGGGGTTAATGTTTGAAGGTATGCCACTGTATAGAAACAGAATATACTAGACAACTAAGAAAAGATGCAACGTCCAAGATGATGCACCTTTATGCTTTTTAAAATATTTGTTTCCAAGGCCTTTCAGTGAAAGGTTTCAGAGAAATTATATCAGAAAGTAAATCTTAATCAGAGAGTAAACCAGAAATTTGTCTACAAGCACATAGAGACCAAACAATAAAAATTTAACTATGTTTTGTTTTCACCAGTCCCATCCCAGCTCCTCTGAGGTCAGTAGCAGAACTCTTCTTGACTTCAGCTTCCAAATGTGCTCTTCAATATACAGAAATACCGGTCTCAAGGCAATAACATTTTTCAACAGATAAATACTGTTACACACTGCAGTACCAGTCATATATAGCAATAGTTCATCTAAATACTAACTAATGCTTGCCCTAAACATTCTGAGAAATTATGCTATTTATTTCTGAAGTGGCTACAACTGTATCTAGACTGTGATTAGCAATGAGCAGATTAACAATTTTAATTGCAATTTAAATACAAAACCACAATAAATATATAAGCAAAATATTTCTTTCTGATACAAAATACTACTGTCCTTTACAAGAGAAATCACAAACCAAAGTTTCCTTTTAGCAATAATAACAGTCAAAGGTATTCCTCCAATATGTATCTCTCCTCACTCCTAGTGATCCAATTGTATGTGCATCAGTCTTTCCCTGGTTCACATTTAGGGACCCCTACCTATCAAGCCATTCTTAGGTTTGTCCTCTTTAATCATTCTGCAGCCTGACTTCACTAAAGCAGCAGCTGTTAAGTCTCCACATGTATCAGCTCTTTGTCACTTCATTTTAAAAGTATGATCTCAAAGGCAACAAGATCCATGTCCTTCAGACCTCCCATATTAACCCTGTCATTCTCAAGCACTCCCAGCCATGGGCTCCCCGGTTTTACTTCTTCATAGTAGTTACATACAGTACTCTGCAAACTATTTCTCCTGTAATTTATACACAAGAGACATACCTATCTAAGAAAACCACTGCTGTGGTGATCCTGGCTTCAGTCTACTCTCCTCCCAGGGCTGGAGCAGTGGGGAAAAATAAATGGATAGAAGATCAGATTTTTCTAGAACCTTTAAAATCTTGGCCCTCAGGTGGTATTTCCATATGGCAGGGTTCCTTCCCAGACATTATGGACTGCAGGAAAGGTTGTTTTAAGTGCCCTTTTCAGTTCACTTACTGAAAATTTCAAGCCCCCTCATGCTTAGATAGGAGTCTAAGCAAAAATAAAATATACTAAGAAAAAATCAGCTTTTCAAATTCAGATATTTTCTTTAGTGCAACTATAATCCTGTCTAGATAAACCTAGTCAGAAGGCCTAGGCACATCAATACTCCACTCAGGCAAGCATCTTTTCATTTCCCTATCAGTGTATAAAGTGTGAAAGAAGAACTCAGCAAACACAGCCATAAGAAAATTAACAATCAATACAATGAAGATGGCAACAACCAAACTACAATACATAATTCCCCCAGGCTATACTGATTTTAAGAACTGATAACAGTGGAGGATTACAGTCAACTCTGGTTTATGCAATGTAATGGAGGGGGAGGAAAGTAACCTAAATAAAGCCAAATCATCAATTATTTAAATGATCTGTAAATTAATATTAAAGTACAGCAAAGAAAAGAAACGCCCAAGATGCTCCTGACTAAGGAGACCCCAATCCCGAGCAGACTATTTTCCAAAGCGACATAGGTGCTGCCAGCCCATTAATAATACAGCCTGCTTCACACTGAGCCAGCTCAGCTGCCTCTGAATTCAGTGCAGGATAAATCCACCACCATGCTGGTAACCCACCAACAAATAACTCAAGAGCAACCAACAGCAATGTAACATTTCCAGCCAGACTCTACAGCTCTTACACCTTCATTGGATTCAAAGCTGATGGGAGAATCTTTAAAGCATCAAGATCACTTATTTTGTTCCTTGTGGTACAGACCTTGTGATCCACAAAGTTACAATTCAGAAACCTTGCTTGCATTACTTTTTAGCTGGATCTCCTTTCCTCCGCAGTCTGCAAGCTAACGTGTTAACTTTCACTACAACAGCCCTGAGCTCTACCTGGGTTTCACAAATAAAGTAAAATACATTTAATGCACACTGTACCTCCAGTTGGTAGATGCTCCCACTATATCCCTCAATCTGCTTCGCACTGAAAAAAAAAAAAAAAATCAAAAGCAAATCAAGCTTAGTTCTGCAAGTGATGAACATGAGGTTGAGGCTGCCTGGTGCTAAGAGGCACCATCCTCATCCCAGAACAGGAAAATTAAGCAAATTCATGCAAATCGCATTCCAGAAACAAAAGTCTGGCCAAATTCTCTGATGCTGTTAGTAGGCATGCCACAATAATGGGTTGAGTAACATGATTCTGTAGCTTACTGTGTTTAGCCAACAAAGAGTGTTTGTTAATGCAATCAAACACCTACAGTGCTAATTAGCAGTTGAAAGACAGCGGATCAAGATCAGGTTGAGGAATTTTTATGTGAAAATATTTCAGCCTAAACACAAACAAAACTGGAGATAACACAAATCAGAAAGCCATAAAAGAGCATAAACAGGAACAGTGCAGCTGGGATACTGGGATTGAGGAGAGTACTTCTTAAGTAATCCCACCCATGAAGGCAAGTAATAGCATCAGACTGGCTCTTGCCAGCAGGGTTTCACAGACTGTATCTTCATCAGTCTCAAAGAACACATTGTTAAAACACTGAAGACAGGTCTACAAAATTAATTCCTGCACTATTTGCACTACTAGAGTTGATGCCAGTTCTGCACAAGTTTTTCACACATTTCAAGAATAATCTGCATAAGCAGTTTCTCTAGTCTTTGCTTGGATGAGGTTATTAAGTGTGCTAATGTCCCATCAACTCTACCTACTCCCTCACTATTAGGCAGGTAAATGTACACTATCTGAAAACACCTGAAAACAAGCAGCAACAATTCCCAATCTGAAAACAAAAGCTGAGAACGTACAGTTGGGATTGCTTGCTTATTTACAAATATTTTTATACAAGGGGGTTAAAATATTAGGACAAAATAGGGATGCATCAAGGAAAGGCTACAAAAAAAAAAAAAAAAAAAAAACTCAAATTTCTGGGAAATGGAAAGAGGACAGCTGCATTACAAGCTAATCCTTTATACTTGCAGGGTATTAGGTACCATCAGGTGTGGCACTTTTCAAGCTAAATGCCTGGTCAGTGTACTGGCAGTGATCAGCAAGCTATCCCGTGAAGCCCAGAACAAGCAGAGCTTGATTTGGTCAGTATTTAAATCACAAAGCCCTCTCTCAGCCAGACCAGCTGGGCTCTGCCCCCACTCTTCCACACAGTCACATCAGTTTCTGCTGCTTTCCAATCCCAAATCCTCTACACCACCAAACACTGCAATATCCCTAACCTCCCTTTTGTTCCTACTCCTGCAACACCTCCAGCTCCCTTTCCTGCGCTCCCAGCCTAATTCTATTTTGCCTGCTCCCTAGACAAGCACCAGCATAAGCTATGGGTTAGCCCAGAGATGTGCAAGGGCCTGAATACCAGCAGCCAGCACAGAGATCCCCAGTCACTCATCAGCTGCCAGCAAACACCACAGTCCATGGCTGACCCCAACACTAGCTCTGGCACCCGAATGAACCTCTGATTCAGAGACAGGTTTCACAAAGATTGTGGAAACACATTTCTCTTCAAGATTTGTGCTCATCTATTTTGGCTGACATGAAGAAACAACAGGTTCTGGAAGAAGAGGGTGAGACAAGGAGATACACAAAGACAAAATAGATTGCTTAGACCTCATTTCTTCAGGAAATTAGGCTAAAAAGGTTTTCTGGAATTAGAACAGTTCCACTACAATTCTAAGGAAAAGAAATTATGAAAGAAACTGATTTCAAATCTTAAGAGTTGGTTGTTTTGTTTTTTTTTAAGGGAGGAAGGTCATATTCTTTCTTCTTAAGAATCGGAGGGCTTGTTACGGAATAGGTACTACTTTCTTGTTACTCACACTCCACTTGTGAAGCTGCCATAGCACGCATTGGATCTACACAGCGTTAGTAGAAACACTGTTACAGCTTCTAGAACACAAACCCTCAATTTTCCAACAGTGTGCAGACTGTGCTGGGATGGAAGAGGAACAAATAGCACCTTTTCTTTCTTTAAACCAAGTTCATCTTTCTTTTCAACTCTAAACAGTAGAAAGCTCTGAAAAAAAACACAGGTCCAAACCTGTAAACATGATATTTGTTGTTAGCCCCATTTAATACCTCTGATTTCAATTTTAGGCACACAAGTGAACATTTATCAGGGTGAAACCATATACTTTTAATTTTAACAATAAAAGGGACAAAGCATAAAAGTGTTCCTAAAATGTTGCCAAGCTGAATTTAGTCCATTTTACAGGTTTGTAAGTACATAGTTTTTCTCTTCCCTTCCCCTGGGGAAGACTACATTGCTCTTGCAACAGAAATTTAAGTAAGTTATTAAGCACAGATGTCCATAAACTCTTTTCTTACTTGGCAAATGTCTTAAAAGTGCAAAACAATTGCTGCAAATGGGGCTTCTCTATCGTTGTGCATTTCACAGTATGTCCTAAACTATGATCAGTGGATCATTAATGCCAGAGCAGCAGGGTTTGAGTATATTTGCACTGTGAGGTGAAAGACACGAGGGAAGCTGAACAAGATCATTGCATTCATCTCTGCCAGTGAGATACATGCTCTCCTGAGGTGGTGTCTCCTCAGGCTGTATCCAGGTTCAGGTAGACCACTATGATGCATTTTACCACCAGTATGGAGCTTGGTCTGGACTTACTGAAAGATGCAGATTCAAAGGTCTAACAAGAAGCTGAGTACTGCAGGAGTTAATGCGTAACAGACTGTGTACCCTACAAGCCTCTAAAACACCTATTATCCAGCCCACCACCAGAAACACAATGTGCTGACAAGAGATCTATGACAACAACGCTGCCACAGAGCCATTCACTGAAGGCAAAGAGGCTTTCAGCAAGTCGAAAGAGAAGAGTAATAGCATTTTATTTTTCGTTAATGCTAAAGTAAGGAAAAATGGTAGCTGTTCAGTTTAGTGTTATAGCAAATATTTTAATATGTACAGATTACCACAACACACCATTATTCACATGAAGGGGTAAGTGTCCTGTGGAGTGGAAAACACAGGTTAGATTAACAATTAAAAGAAACAATGCAAACTGCATCTAGTAAGGAGTTACCTGATTCTTCTACCTGCTTGGGTTCCATTTAAGTACATGTCCTGCAATTTTAATAACCAACTGTAGGCAACCTGTATTTGCCTGATTTACATTCAGTATCTTTGTGTTTTCAACTGACTTCATCCTTTCCTTTAAAGACAGCTTTGCGGTTCCTTTTCTACTGGCTTTGTGTATTACCTGCTTGCAGTGTAATTCCAATCAGTTTTACAAACTCAGTGTTACCATGTGCTGTTAACAAACAATATTAACTTTGGAAAGAGTATCTGGAAGATTTTCAAAAAGTGGGATGAGTTATCTTGGAGAAAACTTCCAAAGTCCTGCTTCATGTAGCCTTGGGAGAACCATGGAAGAAGTGGGGATATTCACAACTGAGACCGACAGTTGTGAGGAAGCATATGAAAAGCTAGTAAACATTTGGTGTTTTGTGAAAGCATAGACACCAAATTAAAGCAAACTAGTTTAGATATCAGCAAAAGTTTTTATAACATTATTTATTACAATTTTGGAAGAGATACTCAAATATTTACAGTTATGCAGTCCACAAAATATTAGTATTCCTTGAAAACCAATCAGAGGAAAGGCCAGCGTGGCTCCACAGCTTCACTATTTTCACTCGTCTTCTAGGTGGTATCATTACCACCTAGATATAGAGAGTAGGGTAATATATGCAAGAATGCTATATTCTGTACCCTTGCTTCTTTACTTTAATTTTTCAAATTACTGTTTATTAACTATAATGAAAAGAAGTTCACTAACAGTGAATAATCCTCATTTTCTCTTGTACTGGATAACCTGTGATTTCTATTTAGAGAACAAAATGGGAAAGATTTCAGAATCAAGCAGAAATCCAAGTCCATGAAGGAATTATTTGTACCTGGCACAAGCCCTTTTCCCAGTACCTGGTATTAGAATGCAAGAAAACTTTTTTCAAAACTTCTGCAACAGGAACATTATGGCTTACTACTACGATTAGAGTGCCAAAACAATCTTTCAACACAAAGCTCCATTGACAAGAGTATTTTCACGAGGCAATGCTGCTGATCTGATTAAAAGGTTTCCCTGTTTACAAAATTAGTGTTATTAACACACTAAAAGTTCTGTAAAACACTATTTCCACTCAGTTCCTTCATCTGTTGGCCATTTTATATTCCCCTAGGCTTTAGCTATTTAAAAAAAAAAAAAAAAAAAAAAAAAGTTAGGTGGCAAAAAAAGTTATATTAAAAATTCAAAAAAGATCAAGGACAGGTTTGAAAGGCCGTTAATTTTTTTTTTCTGCTCCCCAGATTTTGCTAATTCAGGACTCATGACCTGTGTTGCACTTAAACCTTTGATTATGTCTTCATTTATGGTAATGAATGTCAGTAAGAAAATAGCAATATTCTTTACTCTGATTTTTCATTTTATTCCTTCTGCGATAAGACTGGATGAGGCTTTGAGCAACCTGGTCTAGTAGACAGTGCCTCTGCCCATGGCAGGGAGGATGGAACTGGATGATCTCTAAGGTCCCTTTCAACCCAAACCATTCTATGGCTCTATGATTCACTCCAGTGGCCACAGTACCTTCCTGTACTACGTTTCCTTTCTGTGCAGAGCCAACTCGAGAAGCAGTTTTCCCTCCAGAAGAAGAATCACATGTTCTGCCAATACTAAAGAACCAGATGAGCCTCCATATCTGTAACTTTAATGACTGAGCATATTTGTTGCCATTAACCCCCAAATACACACAGAAACACTGCTACATCTTCCAAAGTACAGCCAATCACCTTACCATCATTCATGTCAGGAAGCTCTGGGGAGCCAATGGTCCCAGAAGAGAGTGTGCAAGCCAGATGAGAAGGAAGCTTCCTCATGGTCCATAAGCTACAGGCAGAACAGAAGAATTTACGGTCATTATAACTAATGTCATGAAAGTAGTTTAATATTTATTTTTGGAATGGTGCTGATTACTTTAGAAACCACACTCTTAGTTTTTATCCTGATTTTCAGAACCACATACAATCAGTACAACAGTTCCAAGCCAGCTGAAATTTCAACTGATACCTGTCCTCATCTGAAAACAGCAAGGAAGAATGACTCTCTGGTATTAACTGTTCTCTTCACTGACTCAAATGTCCTGGGACAAGCACCAGCTTCTATCCTGTAGACAGGTCCATGTGCATCTGGGAAATCATCCATGACCCTAACCATAAACCTGTCCTGCATTTGGAATGTGTCCATAGCAGGTGGAGTACCTGCATGGAAGGTGGAACACCTAAAGAAGGATATCACAAGGCCTACCACAGAGTCACATTTAGCTAAGCCTGGTCTTCTCCTCCCTGGCTTACTACTGCTACAACTCAGAACAAGCCTAATGTGCAGGATACAATCCTCTTAGCTGTTCAGCAAGAAAGGACAACCATGAGAACCCTTCAGAGAATGTAATCCACCCAACAATTCAGTAAGAGTTCAATCAGGTATCAGCCAGTGCAGCTCTTACAGGCAGGCAAAAATGTGGTATCACAAAAATACACAGAGGGTTAGCAGGAATGAAACTCCTTGTGGTAATTTACAGAGTTATCCTGACGAGAAATATTAACTCTGCCTCTTAATTTTATTCAGCTGATGCTGGGGTTTCAGGTCAAAAAAGCGGCAAGTTCCCAGGCACCAGAATCATAGGATGGTTTGGGTTGGAAGGGACCTTAAAGCTCACTTTGTTCAAACCCCTGCCATGGGCAGGGACACCTTCCACTAGACCAGGTTACTCAAACCCAGTCCAACCTGGGTACATGTCTATATGCATATATCTTGTACACACAAGTTTCCTCCTGTCTGCAGGTATACCAGGAGTAAGTAAGAGAGTAAAAGGGAACACACACACAAAAATAACCCAACTCGGAAACCAGCAGTGTTGTACACACCAGAGATGCCATGAATGGCAATGGTGAAAACCCTGCGTAAGTGATGCAGCCCCTGGAACTGCGGCACAGCCAGGGAATGACTCTCCGTCTGCACTCCCCCGGGACCCTAACACGCCCGATTCCATTTCAGGCGCCATGAGTGAGGTGACAGGCGCTCTCCACACCGACAGGCCAGCACGGACAAGGCCAGACGCCATCACCCTAACCTCCAGGCAGCCACGCCCGGCAGCGCCCTGCCAGCCACGGCACGCACCACACCACCCCGCTAGCCATGCACCGGATCCCCTCCCGTGTGCTGGCAGCCCAACAGTGAGGCCGAGATCGGGCGACAACAGCCCCCGATAAGGCGGCAAAGGCGGCCCAGGGCTCTGCCCCACCTCCCCGGGGCCCGCCAAAGGGAACCGCCGTCTCCCCCGGCTCCGCCGCGGCGGGCAGGAGCTAAGCGGCTCGGGGGGCAGCCTTACCGGGTAGCCAGCATGGTGCTCGCCGCGCCGCCACAGGGACCGTCACCGGGACCACGCCTGTCCAGGCACGCGGCTCTCCAGCACCACAGACCCGCGGCTCGCCCGGCACAGCAAATGCTCGTCACGGCCCTTCCGCCGCGTTGTTCAGGGCGGTTCCCGCGCAGGGCCGCTCGGAGCCAGCTCGTGTCTCGTCCCTCCAGCCCCCAGGCAGCTCCGCTCAGCCCCGGCCTCCTGCCAGCGGCCGCGCCTTCACTTAGGGGCGGGCCGCCGGGGCCGGTGCCGCCGTCGCCAAGGGTCACGCCCAGCGCGGAGCGGCAGCTCAGAGGGGCAGAGGTTGGTGCCGCCGGCAGCCGTCGGACACCGGACGGGCCCTGCCCACGAGGAGCCTCGTGAGCCTCGCTTTTAATAAGTACCGTGATTATTGTATTATTTGAGTAATGCTCCTGTTTTCCACTGTGTCTCTCAGAGGCATTCCACAGGCCCAAGAGGCGCTTCCCGAGACGGCGGGCCCGCGGTCGCCGGACCTCCACACAGCCGGGGAACGGCCTTCTGCCACGGCCGGTCACTTGGTGGCACTGTTAGGGAAGGCAATTAGGGAGCTCCGGTATTTGGTAGGGGGAAGAGGTTTATAAAAACACAGCAGTTAAATAAATAAGCTGTGGGCGAATACTAAACAAATTTAATTAAAAAGAATTGCTTCTATTTATATAGTGGGAACTGAACAGCCTTAGAGCAGAGAGGACAATCAGCCTGTGCCAGGGTCTGAGGGCTGCGGACCAGCTCCTCGCTCTGCACAGAGACTCCATAGAGCCAGCAAGGATCTAAATTTCAGAGACCGCAGAGCCAGTCAGGATCTAACTTCTGGAGATCTAGCTGCTCCCCGTGTCAGCAGCTCTGACTGACTAGTATACAAGTGGCCAGGAGCAGCTTTCACACAGACCAGAATATATGGTTTCACTGGTCATTTCAACTTGTGAGCAAAATGGTGCTTGCAAAATGGTGCTTACAAAATGTACCAGTTAGCAATGAAGTTATTAAACAGACTTTGCCAAAGACTTACCCAAGTCTTTACCTCTAAAACTGTATGAGGCTATGAGAAAATGATTGTTCTCTCAAACAGTGAAAGTACATTAAGAAGATTATTGTTCAGCCTGGAGAAGGCTCTGGGAAGACCTTATATCTGGGGAGGCCTTCCAGTACCTAAGGGGGCCTACAAGAAATCCGAAGAGGGACTTTCTACAAGGGCATGTAGTGACAGGACAAGAGGTAATAGCTTTAAACTGAAAAAGGGGAGATTTAGATATTAGGAAGAATTTCTTTACTGGAAGGGGTGGTGTGGCACTGGAACAGGCTGCCCAGAGAATCTGTGGCTGCCCCATCCCTGGCAGTGTTCAAGGCAGGGGTTTTGGAATTAGATGGTCTTTAAGGCCCCTTCCAACCCAACTATTCTAGGATTCCGTCACTTGCAAGAGTTAACACCTGATCAGGGTTTTTTTCTCTACCACCTTTTTGAACAATTGCCTCCAAACAACCTAAACTCAAGCCATGTGAACTGAAAAATAGGATTCATGTCTTTTTATGAGACTTATGATAGATTGCAGATTTATGTATGCAGACTTAAAGATCGAGAAACTGAAGTTGCATGCTTTGCATGCCGAGCAAAACCCACCTGGAACTGACCCTTGCTACCAGCACAGTTTTTCTGTCATGAATGGGATGTGAGTGCCTCCCTTCTGTTTTGTGACTGCAAAACCAGGCAGAACACAGAGGCCTAGTGAGTGAGCCTCCTTGGTGAGGGAGGAGGCAGAGCTGCAGGCACTGCTTCCCAGGGGAAAGGCTTCTCTCAGCAAGCCCACACCCCCAAACATCTTGCAAGTGCAGTCAACCTCTGCCTGTTTAGAGGTAGAAGTTGAAAGAGCTACTGCAAAGCAGCTCATTCATCTGGTCATCAGAAAAAAAAGTGGAAACCTGGGATGGGTGTGGCTGGAGGTTCAGAAACCAAGATGCCACGAGGAGAATCACCCACAGACAGTGCAAAAGACTATGCCAAACAATACAGTTCTGGTTGTGACATGTAAGAAAAACATCTACTTATCATGTGAACCCCCATTAGTTTTAAGAAAGTGTCATGGGTTCAGCAGTAGCAGTCATTTTTCTCCTTCTTAGTAGTTGGTGCAGCACTGTGTTTTTGGACTTTCGGCTTGTGAACAGTGTTGATAACACCAATGTTTTAGTTACTGCTTAGTACATTTTGGTCTGGCCAA